>RXOD01005950.1:0-11860 GCA_005223375.1 Amoebophrya sp. AT5.2
ATGGTAGCTGCCCCGGCCGGCGGACCTGCCGGCAGTACAACGTTTCCGACTGCACTTCCGGCTCCAGCTCCGACTGCAGGTCCCAGCGTGGGGCTGGCAAAAGGATTGAGAACCTGCTCGAGCTGAAACGGATCCACTCCTTGTCCGTTTCCAGCAAACGTCCCCGCTCCAGGCGCCGCGCCTCCCACAGTTCCGGATGATGCTGGCGAAGGATGTGGAGGCTGTTGCTGCGTTGCTCGCAGCTGCTGCACTTCCTGAACGAGTTGAGCAATAGCTTGATCCTGCACATTGACCCGCTCACTTGCATGTCGCAGCAGCGCTTCCTGCTCTGTCGCGCGGATAGTGCTCTGGTTCAGCACATCTCCGATGCGTCCTTGCAGCTCGCGCTCCAGTACGTTGTAGCGCTGATTGAAGGACTGCGTCGTGACTCGATGTCGCTCCGTGACTTCCTGCGCCATCTGCAACGCCCGCTGCTGTTGCTGAAGCTGCTCTTGAAGACGCTGCTGTTCAAGTTGCTGCTGCTGCTGCTTCTGGGCAATCAGCTGCTGACTCCCCATCGCTTGCCGCTGCTGCGCGCCCAACTGGTTTCGCACTTGCGTGACTCCCTGGGAAAAATTCCGGAAGTTCGTTTCCCCCGCCTGCAGAACGCTCTGCACTTGTTGCCCCATGAAGTTCACCTGACTTCCAATGTGCGCTCCGTGCTCAGCTAGCAAGTTAGTCCGGTGCAGCATCTTCTGCGCGATGGCATGATCAAAAACCGTTGGCCCCCCGTGCTGTTGCATGAAGCTCGGGTGCCCCGGGTTCATCATCGCATTGCTGGATGCAGAGCCTCCCATCTGCGACGCTGCGGCCGCAGTTGGCATCTGCATACCTCCTGTCTGATCGACGTTTCCGATCATGGGCATGTTCGCTGGTCCGGGCAAATTCATTAGCCCGCTTCCCATCGGAACGAACTGCCCAACCGCGTTGAAGGTTCCCCCTCCCACGTTTACCGTTGCTCCCACTGGTTGATGCGGCAGCACCACACCAGGGGGTGGTGGAAAGTTCCACGGGGCCACTCCACCTGCTCCGGCTCCGAATCCTCCCGCGCCGCTCATTTCGTCCTCGGGCGACTGTCCTTGAGGAGGAGGAGGAGGAATTTCTTGGGTAGCTCCCTCTTCAACGGGCGCCACCATCTCCGACAGTCCTGGCGGCATCCCGCCACCGTTCTGCTGGATCGACATCCCGGAGATGCTTGATTCGTATGCGCGCGCCCGTTTTGTAGCTGGTCCGGACTCCGGTCCGGATGATTCCATAGAGCCTTCAGCTCCGTCGTTCTTGGGCTCACTTTTGCGGTGGATGTTCTTCTCCTCGGCTGTCGGCAGAGAGCGAGGAAAGCCGCTCAATCCGCTACCACTGCTAAAACAGGGATCGCTGCGCACACGAAGTGATCTTTCGAGATCTTCGGCGGACTGGAAACAGAAGAAACAGAACAGGAAAAGGATGATCGTCGACATGTGGTTAGCGGCAACCACAATTCATCTTTTGGCTCTTTTGCTTTCTTCAGTTCTCTCACTCCAATTTCCCAAACTGAAATTATCTCGTCGTAGGCTTGAGCCATACGCGAGTAGAAGAAAGGATTCATTCATTTAGAGGTCGGTTCAAATGTGGACAGCGAGCGTAATGAAGATTAGGGTTTGTTTCTACTATCGTGGTGTGACAACAAAAACGTCCTTCGGACCCCGAGATCTTCATCACTCATCCCGTCCAGAAAAGCCTCGCTCTGCCTTTGCATCGCTCGATTCTTTCAACAGAGAACACCGACCGAAAACTTCGAGTATGCGCAACTGGCAATCCTCTCAATAGCTTCTCTTTACTTTTTGTTTTTTCTCTGGCGAAAGTACGAGTCTCCCTGCGTTTTTGCCACGGCCGGCATAGTGCAACTCTCTCTCCTGCTTTCTTCGCGACTGCTGCAATCACACAGCAGTAACCTCTTCCTCCCCTCCCTTTTCCTTTCTTAATTTCGTCATCATCCCTCTTCGTCGTTTATGCATATTCATCCCTTTCACGAACGTCAACCAGAACCACTCAGCAGCGCCATCATCATCTCCCTCTTCTTCGCGGGATCTTGAATGTGGTTGATCAGCTCCATCATTTGATCGATGCTCTGAGACGTAGGCAAGTATGGCAGGACGTCGGGCTCGACCACCAGCTACCGTTACTAAGACTAGGGAGCTAAAGCTATGGTGGCGGCGCCGGCGGGCGTGGCCGACTACCTAGATCAAACAAGTATGAGAACGCCCTTAAAAAGCAGGAAAGATAAAAAACGCGCCCCCACTCACCTAGACTCCGCAAAGACGCGCCGCGCCTCTCGGAGACGGCACTACCGGCACCAAACCCCCGACAGGGGAAAAGTCTTGGCCAAATGACAAAGCAGCATCTCCGTCTCACAGGCTCTCCTCGGGCCCAGTTCTTCGACAGAGAAAACCCGCGACGCGAGGAAGGACACTCCGTAGAGGTTGCGCTGACAGCTAGTGCCACACGGAAGACAGGAAAGGTAAACGCACTTACCCACCGACCGACGTCTTGTTCCGTGCGAATGAGATGACGCTGACTGCTGTAGGTCGATCGCCACGACATTCAGCAGTGGGCCGCGTCATCTCAGCACTCGCATGGAGCACGTGGGCACTCTTCTAGTGCATCTACATCAAGGGTATTTGCAAGTAGTATATGTGTATGTGTGTCGTGCGTCGTCGTCTTCGTCTAGCATTTATGTGAAGTAGAAGAGGGGACGCTGAATATGTTTACACTTATACTATGATAAAGGATAGCTGCTGGAAGAGGTCCTCGTCTGCTCCTCGTGATAATGCGGTAGTCGCGGCGGCAGCAACCGCAGGCTTCGCGCCCGCGGACGACGAGGCGGAAGGAGCGCTGTTACTAACCACGCGCGGCGCGGGCTTGTAGAACTTGCACTTCTCGCGCAGCTCAGGGGAAAGCTCGTCTCCGAAAGTGTACGGCTTGTGCTTCTGCCCGGGAAGGATCCAGTCGCCCATAATGTCCAAGTGTTGGCTCTGTTACAACAATCTATCTTATCTTGCTTTTCTCAATCAGATGCCCGTTACGTAGGGGGGGCCTCCTCGACCTCGCTTCCATCCCACCTCGTCCGGTGGTGATCCCGATCTGCATGGATCTACTCGCCTTTGTCAATCTATCAGGACGATGCGACAAAGCAAGGCTACCCAATTACCAAAATGGGGCGAAAACGCGAAACAGCAACGCGCGACGCCCATGATTGCAGGACAAGTAGGCGGAGGCGGCGATTTGATTAACAAACTGGCAACATATACCCGCCAGCCATCACTGGCGCCCAACAGCCCTGGAAAGAATCTATCGGGAAGCCCACCAGCGCGCGCATTCAAGTAACACTTTGCCTGCGTTGAAAAGCCCAAAAAAGGAAGCCACCGACGCCAAAAACAAATCCGACGAAAAAGCCACAAACGCACAAAAGTACTCCGGATCCCTTTTTCGGGCTTCTTGACTGTTTCGCGAGCACTTTCGTTTTCAACTTTGAGTCGGCTCCTGACCGGTGTGAGTGTTGCGACAGCAGGGAGTTGCGGGGCCTATACACACCAGGCAGAGGCGAGCTAATCTGTGGCGGGGCGGCGGGCGATGCAGCAGTTTAACACACAGCTACACAGATTCGCCGGACCACCGGTAATATTCATTTGACTTCGCAGCGGGCCGGGCCCGACATGTCGGAAAGCCATGCGCCAAGTGCGAGAAAGGGTCTGGGCGCGCAGCAGTTGACTACTGCGCGTGCACTTTTTTAAGGCGGCTCGCAAAAGTAAAAAAGAGTGCTCCCTGAACAGGAAGAGTTAAGTGGAAAGTCTTGGTAGTCCTTAGGACAGCAAGAAAAACAAGAGCGTTTCGCTCGGCTTAATCCGGGGGCAGGCAGCCTTCCATCATGAAGTTCGCAGTGGTCACGGAGTCAATCACCGGCAGCTGGGTCGCTTTGCGGATCGGCGCGGCGTACGGCGGCAGCTGGGTACACTCCAGCAGGATGCCGGCCACCTGCAGACGTGATCGGGTAGTAGCGTGATGAGATGATGATTTAGAAATAGAAGTAGTAAACCACCTCTCTGTCGTCTGTCTCTCTTCGCGCCAAAATAAAATGTGCGAGGGCTTCAAGTTTAAAGATTCCACGCTCTGAAAATAGGACGCGACTGCTAGTGGTGGCGCGCCTGCGCATTTTCTTTAGTATTACAGTGTAGCTCAGTACCAGCATCGATTTTATTTTTAAGTGATAGAGCTAGTAAAAAAATGCCTTGGGGTTTTTGCGCAGCACGTCCTTGACTAGTGCCACCATTCCCGGCGTGACACGCTCCACATCAACCTTCTCCCCCGCGGCCACCGCTTCGAAACCCGGCACGCTTTCCGCGCCAACGATCAGAAATCGCTCCTCGTCCAAATGCAAGCCGCATTCCCGCGCGATCAAGTGTTTCATGCCGTCGAGAGAGGTGTATGGAGGTGGGGCGCTTTTCACTGATCTTCTCAAAGTATATGCCAATACATGTCTCTGCTACACTTTTCTACACCCTCTCGGCGGGCCCCGGGGGGCCCCGTGGCTCCTGAGGGGTCAGGAGAGACCGTAGCGGCGCTTATGTTTTTATAATTCTCACTCATACCCATACCGTGGAGCTTCTTATCTCGGAGTCGGACGGCCAGCACACACGATCTACGGCTCGCCGGTGTGCTCGATCGATCCCAGTCGTGTAGAGCAACATCGGTCGCCGATCTCGTCGGCCGCGCCAACATCAATGCCCGCCGGCCGCCGGTGTGGTCACAACCAAGGTGGACCCCACCCTACAGCCGGCCATCAATGCGAACAGCCGGCGCAGCATCAAAGCTAGCCGGCCCCCGCTGTGGTCGGCCGATCGGGTCCAGCGCCGGGGCTGGCTGTCGGTGCCGCTGGGGAGGAAGCGCCGAGGCGATGTCGATATAGCAGCCAGCGGCACTGACTGTCGCTGTTTGTTGCACGCAGCTATTCGCTCTGCCCCGCCCCACCCGAATCCTTCCTACTTTCTAGCGCTCGTCCTAGAGCTAGATGGGCATCTTCGATGCCCCGCGGGCGGATCGTGTACTCGCAGCTCTAGATGGGTTGGCGCAAGAGCAAGATGAGTGTCGCAGGGATTTGTCGCGTCCTGCCAGAGAAAGGATGGTGCGTGAGCTCGGGGGCATATCTACACATTTATTATCGGTTCTGGTTTCGTCCATGCACTGCCCATCCGCCTTTATCATTTATCGGTGGAGGTGAGCTCTATTCTCGTAGTTGATTCCCTGAAGCCTCGAGTCGCAAGCTGGCTCTTGGCTGGTCAGTTGCCATACCCATCTTGGGGCTACTTGTTATTTTTATCGAATACATAAAGATCAAGTCGAAAAGCCGTAGGTAAGGAGCCAGAGGCGGTGACCACCATCACCACGGCGTCGGAGCGAAGCGTCGCCATCAAAATAGGCAACATGCACAAGGCAGACTTAGAGGCTCAAAAATCTCAGTGCAGCGCTCTCTCGTTGAATAAACGTGAGGGAGGGACGGCTAAGCGTAATTTGTTATCCGAAGCCGTAGCTTTCGTCCCCGCCGGACTTCCTCATGCCGCCCTTCCTGAGGGTCTGCACCATAGTGGTCCCTAGCATGTTCGTGCGACGATCGACACAACTTCAGACTCTCCGAGCCTTCCGCAATTTTCCATCCTGTCCAAGACACACTACACAATCAGCAGGCCACAGGCGTCACAATGGTAACGAGACTCATTCTTGGGGGGGCCGCCTCCGCGAGCGACTATTGAGGCGCGAGAAGCAGTGACATAGCTGCATGCCCTGTCGCGCCTCTTCCTACTTCTTGTCGCGACATATTTCGCTCTTCGCTTTGCGTACATTGTCAATGAGGCCTCCAGCGGTGGTGGCGTTACATGATAACAAAGAAACCGGCACTGAGTTTTTTGGGCGAAGCCCTAAAGGACAACCCAATCGGCACCTGGCGGCTGGTGTGCAACTGGCGAACCAACGGCTGGAAGTTGAACATGAACCCACAGTCACCCGTAATCGCACCAACCTCCACCTCCTCGACCAAATACCTTTTTTTTGAAATTTTATTCCCTTCGAGGGTCCACCTCGCAAGCAGGAAGCACATCAAGCAAGGAAACCGCAGGACAAAATAACTGAAACTGCAAACCAGTCCTCAGTACCGCACTGCCTCGCACAATTGGCGGCCGACTTCCGGAGTCAAGGTCCCCGCTTGGGCCATTTCGAAGGTGAGGCCCGGAACGACGCGGTAGGCCACCTCGTACTCGTAGCTTAACGGAGAGTCAATGTCTCCGACGGCGGGCGGGTAGTTGTAGTCCAGGCGCACCACCCCGAGCACCGGTTTGCGGAGCTTCAGCTGTTTTGGCAAACCCAGTTGGCGGCGCACCGATTTTGACATAGTACTTTTGTCCGGCATGCACAGTGCGGGCGCCTGCATACTGTCCACTGCGGGACTCTCCTTCACTTACAGGTGGGGAGTGAGACGTAACTGCGCTTTTTTTATATAGGCATAGGAGGCTGGCAAGTGTACTATTCCGGGCTGTGCTTCCAGACTTTCTGCTGCTCTTTCGCGGTGCAAGATCCATGCGGACTAGGTTAGTATGTGGGCGGTGACAGGCGGACTAAGACTTTGCTCGGGAGGTTAGTTCCTAAACTGATGTGCAATCAGCCGCAACTACATGCGCGCGCCATGCGGCGCGCCCGGGTTCGCAAGTCACGACGCCACCATAGCTAAGTACACGACTTGCAGGAAGCAAGTGCACTAGTTCCGCCTGCGTCCTTTCCTGTATCAATCTAGTACTCACCTACTCGCCGGGCCGCGACGGGTGGCGAGCACCTATGCTTTGATGCCGTGTGACCCATCTTCAGGTTTATAGAAGAAGTGCGCCAGCGCTGAGCCTGTGTTTCGTCCATGCGCATTGATTCAGTGGACCTGCTTTGGGCCTGCCGGCGGGCAGTGTTGAAGTGCGAGCGCCATCCAAGTCAAATTCAAATGCAATTGCAAGCGCCCGCTGGTATGCTAAACGTAAGGAAGAGGACACCAACAGCCGTGCCCGCTTACGGGTCCTAAGGTTCGGCGGGCTCAGGGAATGGCTACTACACACACTCACAGTGCACCAGCTACGAAGAGGAGGACATGGAGGGGGTTGGAGGCTGGCAGCTAACTCCTGAGCCTTGCGAAGAAGCTCAACGAGGGTTGCTCTTGCTTCCATGCGCGACGATGATGGCCTAACTGTGCGTCGACAGGATCTGAGCGCGAAGAGTGGACGGCGCGCAGACGAAGAGAAGATAAAGACTTAGACTGACAATAGTACTAGTAGGGACAGACAGGGACAGCCAAAGCCAGACCCAGCTCCGGCAAGACTACAAGTAACTGTGGCAAGGCGCGTTAGTCTCTATCTTAAGCGTTGGCAGCAGAATCCTGGAAAAGCGTGTCCTTCGCAGATTTTTGCAGCGACGATTCTAGCGCATGAATGGTCTCCTTCTGCAGCGCCACCTTCGGAACGAGCGTGCCCACTTGGATTAGAGAACGCGCGGAGAGCTGGCGCCCGAATGCGGGTCCGGTGGCTCCACTTGCTTCGCTTTTTTTATTCATCTTCAACTTCATCACGCGCGTGCCACTATAATAAGGAGCCTCAAAGAGTTAATGAACATGCTTATTAGGATTCTCAGTAACGCCAGCAAATCTACACTCACACAGCTGGTAGCAATGAGCATGCTTATTAGGATTCTCAGTAACGCCAGTAAATCTACACTCACACAGCTGGTAGCTTTGTGTGTGCGTCGTGGGCGCGCGTAGACGAAGCAGAAAGGCGCAGCATCGATGCACTGCAAGGAAAACATACTAGGACGCTCGAAACGCCCCCGGAATCCGAATCTTCAAGCGCTCCAAATTTCCCAAACTCTGAGCGCCAAGGTGGGTCGCCCCCCTTCGACTTTGCCTCGAGCGCGAGGGTCCCTCCAGCCACCAGAAGGAGGCTCCAGTGAGCTGCCGGCCGTCTTGCCCATAAAGAGTCACCATGCCCTTCTGGCAGCGTCCTGTTCTCGTGCACGATCACGCAGCGACGAAACTAACAAGAAGAAGAACTACAGAAAAACTATCATATCTCCGACTTCAGCACAAGATGCTCAAAAAACTAAAAATACAGAAGTTTTCTGGACAACTACAGAAAAACTTAATATTGCCAGTAGATTGCCAGTGGCACTGGCATTGCCAGTGCCAGTAGTGCCAGTGCTCGTCATGCCGATGAAAGGCTTGTGGTATAGTTTGCCTGGCAGTTTGCCAGAGGAAAGAAACAGGGCGCCAGCGCTTGCCTATGGTTTGCCCGAGAAGGCAGAAAGCAAGCAACTTTACCTAGAGTTTTGTCGAAAAAACAAAAAGAAAGCGACTTTGCCTGTGGTTTGCCTGAGAAACCAGCCAGAAATCAACGACAGACGGGAACTGCTACAGAAAACTTTCCCCCCGTACAGAAAAACTTACCCGCGTACAGAAACGACGGACCCCACGCAGAAGGCTCTCGCTGCCGTTGCGCTGTGTTTTTCTGTACCCACTGGCACTACTGGCACTGGCATTGCCACTCCGGAACCACTTAGCTTCAGTTCTCTGACTTCTTCGCCACTTCCTCAGATGCACGACGCCGGAACAACGAACAGCACCAAGCGCCAGCTCTCAGCATCTGCTCAAGTGGAAAGCCATGGCCTCCCCCTGCTGATTCGCGTTAGACCCGCTATCTCCGGTGGTCAGCGGGGTGGAGTCGTAGGGATGCCCCAGTCGGTGGGCCGCGTTCATGGCGGGACCGTTCGTGGCCTCGTTTTCGGCGTGGGCCGAGCCGAGATCGCACATCCGCAGAAAGCTTTGCGCGAGCGTCCCCCAGGTCCACACGGGGAGGTCGGTCGCCAGCCGCACCGGCGTTTGCAGCACGCCCAGTCCATCTCCGAGCACCACTCCCCGGGGGCGCAACTCCTGCATGCCGGCGCCGCGATCGCCACGGTACAGCTGCTTGCGAATCTCGCAAGCCGCGCGCGCTGTCCAGTCTTGGAAGTTCATCCCCGCGAATATGGAAGTAGAAGGCCCAACCAATTTTACGAAGTGAGTCGATCACTTCACCACGAGTTCGAACCTAGCCTGATGAGGCAACTTGATAAACAAGGAAGAGGTCAGAAGAGCTATATCTGCCTGCGTATAAAGGCGAGCAATTTAATTTGTAGAAGAAGTCTCTATTTCTACAAGTCGTTAAAACAGAGCGCCTCGAACTCGTAAACTTAAAGACCAAAAGCCTATAGCACCATCAAGATTCTTTGCGGAAGGGGGCTCCCGCGAAAAAGTGAGAGGCGGCGCTGAAGATCCCCGACCGACGCCGACGACGTCGGAGATCGATGCCAAACACGCCAGCTACACTTTTCGTCTTCTTGTCCTTTACGGATAAATTTAAATTTGCTATATCGGGGAAAGATAAGTACTAAGCTCAGCCACCGTGTGCAAACGATGGCTCGCTTGCGCCACGGTCAGAATACAGTATGATCTTCATGATGTTTCTGTCACTTCGTTTCAGGTAAGGCCTTGCATCTTCTTCGTAAAGAACTTGCAGGGGTCCAGACACAAAAATTCGATGTTGTTCTCCAGGGCGAGGAAACGAGGGAAAAGCCGCTCGCAGCAACGCATCAGCGCAGCCGACTGATCCGCGCTCCGCAAGGTCACGTACACAACCTGTAGTAATCGCAAGAAAAGTAGCACGAAAATTAGCCAAAAGTGGTGGCGGTGGTCGTGGTGGTGAAAGAATAGCATGAAAATAGCCAAAAAGATGCGGTTGCGCTGATGGTACTTACAACCAAGCCAAGAACTCCAACCTAGGTACATATGATAGTAAGATTAGCGCATACCTTATCGAAGGGCGTGAAGAAGGAGCAGAGCGAGGGCAGCATGATCATGGGGGAGAGCAACACCGGGCGCGCGCAGAAGTGGTGCAGAATGTCCGCATAGAACAGAAAGGAGGACGAATCCGAGGTGACGCATTTCACATCCAAACCCTCCAGCTTTTCCAGCGCCTGCAAAATGTTCTCCAGCGCCTCCGGCTCCAGCCCGTCGAAGAAGTCAGCCACGCCTGCGCCCTTCACATTCGTGTACGCCACGTGGAAATTCCCCAGCGTCATCGGGTGGCTGAGGTCTCCCGGAACCACCACGCCGCGGAAGGTGTCCGCCCGGAGGCACCCGCACTGTGGCGCATTAGCATCCTTGGCGGCAAGGAGCCGGTTCGAGTAGATGCCTTGCGTCAACAGCACACACTTGTCCTTGGAAGCCTTGACAATCTGCTCCACCGCACTCGTGGTTGTCAGCTTCTTCGCCTTCAACGGTGAAGTCTGCGAGGCCCACATTGTTCTTGAACCGGAAACGCCCCGAGTCAACCAATCTGCGAGTCAACCAATCTGCTCGTCCGAGGTGGGTCGGTCCTGGTTTAGAAGAGTCGCAACCTACCTCCGGCAGATGAATGAGTAGCATATCAATTTAGTGCCGCTCGTTTCTACTGAACTAAGTAAGGCAGTCGGAAAGCTGTTTCGATTCGTGGTCCTTGATGGCCACGGTGGTTGTATACATGGCCCCAGCCGAACACCCCGAACACCCCCCGTGGTTTGGAGGAGCAGCCAACTACTCGGCAAAGAGTGACCAAAACATCCCTGCGCTGCCCTTGCTCGTGCGCGTGGTTGCTGTTGGTCTACGACGAGGGTGGTCCGCGAACCGGGCAACTGATATGACGGGGAAGATGCTTGCTGAAAAATATAAATAGTACCTGCTGCGTCGTTGGATCGATCGGAGGTGGTCGACGCGGTGGCTCTTGTGAAAGTGCTGCTCGATGAAGAATGATCCACTTCCTATTAATTGCTCGAAGATGTAGACTTAAAATCTATGCTTTGCTTGTTCGTAAGTAGGAAAAACCGGGATACGGATTGATAGAGACGAAGTAAGTCGAAGTAGAGAGAGTCGGGGGACCAAAACCAAGTTGGTCTAAAATCGAAGTAGAGAGACAACAAGCCCTGCTGCAACAATAGTTCGAATCTTCATCCAGATCGTCGCGTATCTATATGTTATTGCACCTCCACACTGGGGCGAAGGACACCAGAAAACTCGGCAACACAAGAAGACGGTACCGACGCTGGTGTGCTCTGTTATTTCACGGCCCATTCAACAGCTCATTTTATGAAATACTTAACCGACCACGCTGGCACTCGGCCGGCACGAGCAATCAGCGAGATGTGACCGAGAGTGGTTGACTCTATCTTTCTTATCGACCGATGAAGATTCAGACTCACGAGCTCATCGTCCGCACGCGCGGCAATCACAAGAGAAGCAGCAGTTGTAGGAAACGTGCCCAGAGAAGGAGCAGCAGAATTTTTATGCTACTCGTACTCGCCCCCATTAGAGAGAACCCCAGACGGAAAAGACCGACACCGACAAGATCAAGACCTACAGCTTCAACAAGCAGCCAGCAGCATGGCTATGCCCCAACAGCTGCGCACGCGGAGTTTTGACCTGTAACAGTACCTGTCCGTGAAGTACGACTTCACGGAGAGGTACTGTTAGAGGGTGCAAAGTCACATACCTCCCAGCATTTTCCAAAGAGAAGCGCTGCATCGCTTCGGGCACAATCAGTAATAGACGAGACTGCCAGGAAACCTTGAGGGTCTGGGCACTGTTAACAGGGGCTCCAGCCTTAGACTTTTACACCCATTTTCGGGACCTAAGCAACCGGAGTCACATTCCCGGGACCCCAGCGCTTTGGGTGGGACGAAGGGGCTGCTGGAATTA
>RXOD01005951.1:0-11859 GCA_005223375.1 Amoebophrya sp. AT5.2
GGCGCCAGCGCCAGCGCCAGTGCCACCAGCGCCAATGCCACCAGTGCCAGCGCCAGACACTTCTTGGGCGGGGCAGGCGCAGCAGATGTTCACGACGGGCGGGGAAAAGTTGATGGAAGCGGCAAAGAACAACCCCAATGTATTTCAAAAATTTTGGTTTTTAGAACCCCAACGTCTCATTCATCGATCATTGATTTATCATCTGCTCTAGAAGTACTGACTAATACTAGTTCATCTAGCTTGATCTTGAACTTGATGTTGATGTTCCCGGCCGACGTTCTCCTTCCCGTTCGGTGTCGGGGCTACCGTCGACTGACTGCTGGTGCTGGGGCCAGCGATCCATAGCAGCATGATCGGGCTTTGCTCGTAGTGCTTGGACTTTTTTCACCCCGAGATGGGTAAATCAATCAAATGATGGAGTTGGAGCAGGAGCACTGACTTAATTTTGCTGGTTGGTTCTGGTTGGTTGTCAGAACACAATATTTATATTGGGGTGGACGTGGATTTCAATTTATTGATCAAGAGTTTAGACTCCCACTTGCGCTCGACATCCATGACCACGAGCAGCGTCATCATCTGCCTTCATTCTCCTTCTTTCGATTTTTTTCAGGCTGCGAGAGCGCTTGGGGCGGCGGCAGCGCTTGGCGCCGGCTATGTTGCCTACAAGAAATTGTACGGGCGAAAACCCGAATCGGCGAGCAAGATTGGCGTGCGGTCGTCGGCCTCCCGCCGTAGCGAAAAACTGAAGAACCGCAATCGCAATGTTGGCAAGAAAAAGACCACAGGGCAAAACCTGAGAGAAAGCACTAGTAAAAAACGGAAGACGAGAGCGAAAGAAGATGAGGTGGACGATGTGGATGAAGACGAGGAAGACGAAGAGGATGACGACATGGCGCCGTCGGCCTCCCCCCGCCATAGTGAAAAACTCAAGGGGCGCAGGGGCAAGATGATGATGAGTCATAAGAAAATTATGAAGAGAAAAAGAGAACAGACACACGACGAGGTGGAAGACGAGGAAGACGAAGAAGATGAAGTGCTGGCGCGGGCACGACCTCGCGCCATGGCGCCGGGCGCGATGGCCGCGCAAGCGAGAACTAGTATTTGATTTCGTATGCTGATGTATGCTATGAGGATCCGAGTGCTTGACTGAGTAAGTACTCGCCGATTTAGAACGAAGTAGAAGTGGTATGCGATTGATCCATCGCCATCGGATTCTGATGGGACCAGTCTTGCAGCAGCAGACCTTTTCATTGCGCCGCCTGGTCCGGTCATAGTGCGGCGCCCCGGGAACTTGGCTGTAATTCAAAAATTTTGAATTACAGCCAAGTTCCCGAGGCGCCGCATTATGACCGGACCAGGTGGGAAGTGGGCAAATGGTAAGTACGTCGTGACGCTGACGGGTCCCCTTGGGTGGCGGCGCTGAAGATTTTTCCACCAGGCGGGTGCCGGGCGGAACCGCGTGCGAAGTCTCCGGGGGGGGGACAAATGATCGGGGCTTCGGCCCCCCCCGTACCGAAGCCCCCGCCCTGATCATTTGCGTAGCCAGACGCTCCCGCAGCTGACTGCATTGGCGGCTAGTGAAAAACTGAAGAGGCGCAAAAGCAAGATGAGCCAAAAGGACCTATTGCACCACCCGGGGAACTTGAAATACAACCAACCGCGAGTTCCCGGGCGGTGCAATAGGTCTGCTGCTGCAGGAGCGAGTGGTTAACGGTGAGCGATGCGCAGAAGCTATCAAGCGATGTCCTCGCGCAACCTCTCCCCGGTCTAGGCCCCCTATGGTTTCGCAAGTTTCTTCACTGTCGTCTACCGATTGCCGTTGCCATGACCCCCCTCTTCTACCTCGCAATAGGAATAAGTACTTAGCTCTAGTAGTGCCTAGATCGGTAGACCTGCTTCTAAAAATCCCCATGCCATCAGCTGGTCGCTTCACTATGGTTTCGCAAGTTTCATCATCTTCACTGTGACCTATTGCACCGCCCGGGGAACTTGAAATACAGCCAACAACTCTACTTCTACTTAATCTGCCTATCCCTATCGTAGTCCAGTTAATATAATTAAGTAGTTTCTAAACAAATATGTGATAGAAAATCCGATTCCGAATCCGATTGCGATCTACAGCAGCAGCCGGGAAGAACCATCCGTCGCTCCAAGAACAGCAGCAGTTGATGTACCAGCAGCAGCAGCAGCAGCTTCTCCACCTCCAGCATGCGCAGCAGCAGATGATGCCACACCTCCAGAATCACCAGCTGCAGCTGCCACACCAGCTGCAGCAAGCGCAAGTGCCGGGACACCAGCTGCAGCTGCCACAACAGCCGAACCAGATGATCCAGAATCAGGCGAATGGGCAGAATCCCCTCCACCAGATGCAGCAGCCGATGCACATGCAGATCCAGATGCAGCAACAAGGTGGAGGACAAGCGCCAGGGCAGCAGCTGGGACAAGCGCCAGGACAAGCGCCAGGGCGCCAGGGGCCGCAGCAGATGGCGGGGCCGCTAGTCGTAGGAGGCACACCGGAGCAGACGGGCACGGGGCAACTAGCCCCGGACATGCAGCACCTCCCGATGCTGGGGCAACAGCAAATGCAGCAGCAACAGCAAATGCAGCAGCAACAGCAAATGCAGCAGCAACAGCAAATGCAGCAGCAAGGTGGACAAGCGCCAGGGCAGGAGCAGCTGGAGCCAGTGGCAACGCCGCCAGCGGCGTCCCCAGGCACACAGCAGATGGACGAGTCGCAACCGGCGCAAGTGCAGCAGCAAGAGCCAGGGCTGCAGAACCAGCTCCAGAAGCAAACGCAGGAGCAACCGCCGCCAGTCGTAGGAGCAGGCATGCAGGGCGGGCAGATGGAGAATCTGCTAATGTTGCAGCAACAGCGAGACGAGCAACTAGCCCAGTTGATGGGGCATCCGCAATAAACGTTGCAGCTGCCGCAAACTCCGCAGAAACGGCAGGAGTTGCAGCAAGTGGCCAACCCTTCCTCCATAACAAGCCGATAAATTTAAATTGTATAAATATAGAGCTGCGTGATCGTGGCCCTAGTCCTATCGAGCCGAAGAGCATCAAACTCGATGGCCGATTCTTGTTGAATCAGTGTCATCTTACTTTCTGGCTGAGTTCTTAGTGTTTCCAGCATAAGGATAAGTGCAGATCGAATCCTAGTATCCTATCTACTTCTACCCGAGGACGACGACAGCTGCAGCTGCTGCGGGTGTTGCAGGCATGCAGCAGATTGGGCCATCGCAACCGCAGCACTAGCTAGTAGCTACTGCAGCAGCGCAGATTTCGAAAAAACGACTTTCCCCAAACCAAATCCCTGCGCAGCAGGCGGGAGGGCGGTTCTTAGAAGCGTTTTAACGAAATCAAAACAACTCGAATCAATTTTGTATATCAGAAGTGCAGTAGCAGTTCTTCGTTGATTAGATATAAGTAGACTCAACGCTCGACATAAGTAACAAACGCGATTAACATGGAATCATGCTTCTGCAAACCCTTCGGAGGGATTCGCTCAGCGGCTAGAGCAGGCTTTTAATTTTATCTGAGAAGTTTAGTAAGTGACGCCGCATCCAATCTCTAGGCTCTTCCACGCATGTTCATGCTCTCGTCGTAAAAGCATATGTCAAAAGGAGCTTCTGAAAAACGACGCTTCATCTTTCTACGTCTCTGTATCACCATAATCACGAGCAATTGAATTTTTGTATTGAGATTATTGATGCCTCTACCTACGGCGATGGAATTTCCACCATCTCTCTTTTGAGATTATTGCTGACGAGGCTCGTCTTCACCGGGAACGACATCTCTGGGAGGGGAGGAGCCGGAACGACGCCGATGAGTTTTTGTTCCTGAATCTGGTGACACCCTCGCGAATCTGGTGTTTTCGCGGCATGTATAATCTGGTGTTCTGGCTCCTCGCGGGCACTGAGGAAGGAGGGGGGACGCTGCATCTCGATCATCGATCAAAATTTTTGAAAAATCATCCGTGGTCGTGTTTCTGCATGAGGATGTATTCAGCAGGAGCTTTCTTCTCCTTCTCCTGCTATGGAAATGATGAGTCATCTACATCTTCATCACAGTCATCTTCTGAAGACACCCCACAATTATGTTGTGTTTGCTTTCAGTTCTCCCATCGGGGTCGAACCCGACACCACGACCGTCGCCTGCCAGACCCCCCAGATACCCCCATCCTCGTCCTCCTCGAGAGCAGGAAGACGTCCGCGCAAAAAGCGTAGAGCCATCGGTTGGGCTTGGGGACCGCCGCTTCTATTTCTCTCTCGAACGTTGGGCTTGGGGACCCCCGCGCTCACCACTCGAGGCGACCCGAGGGTGAGCGCGTTCGATCCCTTGCTTGACGGGAGAATACGATCTTCCGACCGCCATCATGGTGCGCGCCCAACAAGTTCATCTTCAGTGTCGGTTGACGAGGGGACGAACGCCGGTCATCGAGATGAAGAAATAACGATCCCCGGGCAAATCTTCATCCAGGATATTGGAGCAAGCGCGGGCGCCAAGAGGAGTGACGATTTTCCTCTAAAGGACTTCCCAAAAGGAAAAGAGCAGGAACCCTATACTCCTCCGAAGAGCACGAAAATTTCGTCCCAGGATCCTGAGCTCACACGGAAGATACTGGATGGGGCCTTCAAGAATCCACAGTCGCCCCTGTACAACACGCAGGAAACGCATTGGGAGCGCGACGACCATTTGGAGGAAGACGGCTGGTACACGCCGACCTTCGGGGAGATTATGAAGCGAGAGCCACAGCTGGTATAGAAGGTAACCATTGGACCCCTCGTCGTCATCGTCTTGGGTGGCGAGTGCGTCTCGCGCTGGGTCGTGGTCTCAGAGATTTCCCATTCGATATTAGCTCGCACTAGAGGCGTCGGGCTCGGGACATTTTTAGTACTAGCTATTGGGTTTGGGGATGGCGATGGGTTTGGGAGGTAGAGGTAAGAAGTGAAAAGCCTGGGACTAGATGAATGCATGGCTCTAGAGCTGTGGTCCCGGCTCTTCCATGGAAGCTGTGCGGGGTGAAGCAGGCAAAAAAAGCTGTGCGGGGTGAAGCCTGAGGAGCACCACGCTGCCGGGCGGTTTCAGAGATGCCCGCGGCGGTTTCAGAGATGCCCCATTCGATAGCTCGGGCTAGAGGCGACGGGACACCATTAATACTAGGACTAGCCTCTAGTGCCTCTTGGGTATGGGTTTGCGTTTGGGAGGTAGAGGTATAAGTAGAAGTGAAAATATTTATTACCATCGCTGTGGCCCCGCCTCTTCCATAAAGATCCACTACAAGCTGTACGGGGTGAAGCCGGAGGAGCACCACGTGATCGTGAACTACACGAACCCCTACAACATGAAGCCCACGTTTTCCAAATTCCCGCACTCCAATTTGGTGCCGGACTTCTTCATCAAGCAAATTCTCGACCGCTTGTACCCAAGAGAAGTCCGATTCGTGGTGGAGGTACAACTCTGGATATTCTTTTGTCTCATGGATGATGACGATGACCGCTGCCACCGCGATCCACCGATGAACACATCGGCTGAGCCAACAGATCACCGCAGCATGCCCGTCCTTATCCAGTTAAACTTAAACGTAAACTGAAGCAAGAGTATCAATATGTAAATACCGCTTCAATCGACAGGTGGGTTCTTTCCAGGGCCATTCCTCGGTTTTGATGGGCAGCATTTTGGACGCCATGGACCGGAGAGAGGTGCCGATCCTCTGCATCGATCCGTGGACCGGGGACCTGAACACCTGGGCGAACAAGGACCACGACCCCGATGTCCGGCACTGGATGAGCCCGGTTGTGGACGGCCGGTCCACCCTGTTTGACCACTTCATGACCAACGTGCAGTTCAAGGTTTCGCGGCACCTTTCCCCGACCCACATCCTGCCCTTCCACGCCACCTCGATGGTGGGCGGACGCTTTTTGAAGGCCATGAAGTGGCACCCGGACGTGATCTTTTTGGACTCGTCGCACGAGCAGCACGAGACGCTGTTGGATATGGCGAGACCAGATGGCAAGTGGCTAAATGGTATTTAAGCGAATTTTTTTGGGCGCTTTTTGGGGTTCCCTTGTTTGATGGTCCTAAAAAGAAGAGAGCACAGGCGACTTTCTTCGGTTGGCGGGCCTGGCATTGGCACCGTCGCGCCCTACAGCTGACACCAGGAGGAGAGCGCCAGCACTCTTTGCTCGCCCTATTTTCAGGCTGTATCACTATGCTAGCCAGTAGCGTGCCGTGACCTTCTCGTTCTCCCTGTGCCTCCCCATAGCGAAAGTGCCCTCTGCCTCCTACCCCCCACAATGGGGCATCTCTGAAACCGCTCGGGTGTTTCACACCCGGGCGGTTCCGAACGCCTTGACCGACACCCGCCACCCAAGGGAACCCATTGCCAAGTACGAGACCAGTTCTCTACCATGATCTTCTTGGACTCGTCGCACGAGCAGCACCAGTTCCCTACTTACCATCTGGTCCCGCCATATTGGAGCTGCGGTTGTACTACGACGTGCTGGCGCCGGGGGGCATCCTGTTCGGGGACGACTTCTCGTGGCCCGGAGTCAAGTCCGACGTGCTCACCTTCGTGGGCGAAATGGGGTTCGGCAAACAGCCGGACCGCATCTTCGACTTCGAGATCCTCCCGGCGACCACGCACACGGGCGGCAGCGTGCTGCTCTGGCTGCTGCACAAAGCGAAGTACGTGTGAACCATGAAGCGATCCATGGGGGAGTCTGAGAGTGAAAGAGAGGCGAAAGGTTTTTTCTCGATGCTCGGGAGGCTTTTTACGTAGGTAGGAATCCATCGATTTGTAGGAGTCTTCCCATGCGCACTCTCTTCATCTGCGGCCCAAGCAGAGCGCCTTGCAGCTTCATTTCGAGAATCGAGAGATCTTCAGTTTTCAGGAACATCACAACACTTGCAGCGTTTAAATTTATTCGGACTCGTCGGGAATACAGCAGCTGATCGAATGAATCAGTGGAGCTTCAGCAGACGACCGGTGCATGACTGATACTGCTCCAGATCGATTGTCGGCTCCTGCACCAGGGGAACATGATCGCCGCACCGGGGATCATCAGATGCTGATTCGGAAAACGGTTTTTTTGTTCACGGGATCATTTGTTTATATCTCTTCCCAGCAAGAGCAAGCCTGTAGTGCCTGAGCGACTGAGGTTGGGAGGAGCGAGTGGAAGTGTGACAGGAGCACGCTTCGAGCGACACATATTTTTTTCCGATGCACCGAGATCAGAAGATCTTGTGCTGCACGTTGCTGGTCTCCTTTTGAACGGTTTGGTTCTCATCTTGGTGATTGATTGACCACCAGATCCAGATCTTCCAGAACCACATTGATAGCGAGAACTAAACAGTGTGAAGTAGCTGTGCATTTGAATTTTTCCCGATGAGCTGTGAAGATGGATGGTTCTTGTGAGTAGTAAGTGAAGTAAAGAACCATCGGAGGGGGATCATGACTGCCGCGGCTGTAGAGCGTTCTTCTCCCCATAGGTTGCTGGAGCACAACGCTTCTGCATCCCCTCCTTCGCGTTCGCAGCGTGAAGATCGAGCGGAAAACATCGGAACTGTAGCAGGGGCATTCAAACCCACGATGCCGCCGCCCGCGGTGGCAGCCTCCGGAGACGACGGGGTCGATGCGCTTGACCATCCTGCGTCGAACGAAAACCACAAGATCCACTGCGACGACGAGCAGGAGCGCGACCCGAACGCAGACGGGAAATCAAGCAAAAACTTCTGCAGTTCTCCTCCCAAAGCCTTTAAGCAGAAGGACCACAGACTCCGCATTTTTCTGTGTTTCAGCTTCTACTACGCGATCGGAGGCAGCTTCGACCTGGGGTGTATCACGGCGACGCTGCCGAACATACTAACCGACCTTCATGTGGGAGATTTCGCGGAAGTGGGGTTTCTGGGGAGTGTGGGCTACTACGGGATGTTCCTCACGATGCCGTTTTTCGGCATACTGTTCTCCAAGATCCACGAACGGCAGACAAGTGTTTGTTCTCTCTCTTCCTCGTCCTCCACCTCCGCAGACCCAGTCGAACAAGAAGACCCGAAGCGTCAGCCCTTGCTCGCGGGGGAAAGTAGACGACGCGGAGCACCACCATCTTCTTCAAACCTCCGAATAAACGGGAGCAGCATAGAGCTGCTCGACCGGGGGCAGTGGGTTTTTTTCTTGCTCGACTGGACGCTGCTCGGATTTACAATTTGTTTCCTCATGTGCCGGGCGTCCAACATGACCGAGCTGCTGCTTGGGCGGTTCTTTTTGGGGGTGTTTCAGGGCGCAGTGGACGTGTACTATCTGGTGTGGATTGAGGAATACGCCCCGCGAGAGCACTATGGCGATTCATTCTACTTCTGATTTGGAACTTATGGGGAGCGTCTGCCTGCATTGCTGGAAGCCGTGCCACGACGTTTTGGGATCATGGGGCTGTGAAAAATAAGGAGCGGCAGAGCTGCCCGTCCGGAACCCCGTCGGGAACCCTTCCTCGCGGAGCCATGTTCCGAACCTCTCTATTCCCGGCTACAATCTGCACTCCGAGAGGCCTGCGGGGATGCCTTCTCTCCAGGATGCTACTATACATAGCTGATCGGGCCTATGCGACATGGGATAGAAGATGTTTCCTTGTTTGAGGATCATCGACGGTGCGAGGAGTCTGATTGATACATAGCTTTCCTCCAAGTTATCCGTCAGGCTGCGTGCCCCGCCCGGGGACAGAAGTAGGGCGGCAGTTATTTTGAAGCGCAATACTGGGGGGTGAACTGAAGCTGAACAAAATTGATTAAGTAGAATCAATCAATCGCCATAAGCGCCGCACCCTGTGGCAGTCGAGTCGGTTTGGCTTCATCATAATCGGTGTGCTGTGCGGCTACCTAGTTGGCGGCGTGTGGTCCACGGCGGACGGGCTGATAAGCTGGAGAGCGGTTTTGGGGATCCAGGGCGGGTGCAGCTTTTTAGCGGCGGCCGCGCTTTTTGCGTTCGTGGACGGGAAAGAAATGAGGATTGAGACGAAGAAGCGGGAGCCAGTTGGGGTAGTAACTTCTGCGTCGATGGGAGAAAGTAGTGCTTCTGGAGCGATGGGAGAAAGTAGTGCTGTGTCCTCGGCCACAGAGGCCGGAGAAAATAAAACAGACCACGGCGCCGACCCAATGCGGCTGGCACCAGAGGGCGAACGAATTCAAAGAAAGACCCAGCAAATAGAAATTCAAGCACAAGGCCCCGCGTCGTCCCCCGCACTTGCCGAGTGGTCCGGCAACGAAGAAGTTCCGCACAACACTCTGACGACTGACACGAGCGATAATTGTTCCGCCACCGACGGCGCGCAACATCATGAGCAGCTCAGCTTGTTCGAATCTATCAGCCTCCTCCTCTGCAACTACAACTACGCCATCCCGGTGCTCAACCTCTCCGTCGTCTTCCTCGTCGCGCAGGGCGTGCAGTTTTGGGCGCCGGAGTACTTACTCCTCGTCTTCTCCCCGGTTTCGGAGACCACCATTACCGTGACCACACTGCTTGTGCTGCTCACCGGGCCCGCAACCGGCATTCTCGCCGGCGGAAAACTTGTAGATCACTTCGGCGGTTACCACGGCCTAAATCAGCGCATCACCACCTACAAGATCCTCCTCACGATGGGGAGCGTGAGCGTGTTTGCGGGTTTTGGTGCGAATGTACTGAGCGGCGAGCCGGAGTACGGCAAAGCGTGCTTTCTGCTGTGGGTTGTGCTCGCGGTCGGCGCGGGGTCCGTGGGCCCGCTGCAGGGGATATCGATCTCGGCGATTCCGGTCAAGTCTCTTCGCACCTTCGGCAACTCGCTCGCGACCGTCGCGTTTATGGTGGGCGCCAGCATCGGGCCGCTGCTTCCCGGCTTCGGCCTCGAGGAATTCTGCCGAGAGGGAGTCGTGTCGGTCGTCTGCGCGCAGGAGGCGGTGGCGCCGCTGTTGACACTCGGCTGCGCGTTTGTGGTGGGAAACACGGCGCTGTGCCTGTGGTGGGAGACGCGGCGTGTTCGTGGTGTAATTGCTGTTGGGGGAACTGTCGAAACACAACGCATTTCATGACACCATTTGCTGTCAACGGTGAGGAAATTTAAATCAGACGCGCCTGTGTAAAGTATCGGATACTGAGATCGTTCGGCGCTTGGTAAACGCTTGAAGTTTGTAGCATTTTCAAGGAATTATATCGGGAAGAAGTATCATAACATTGAGCGCGACCTCTGATGCGAGACAGATGGAGGCAAGAAGCGGACGCCTGAGCTGTCGGACCTCTACTGACGGCTCCGACTACTTCTGCCACCAGAACAAGGACGCAAGCGAGGCGATGCCGCCTACAGATTCCGAATAGTACTTGGTGACGGATATACCGATGGTGGAGGACCATGGCGAAGAGTGCTGTCATCTTCGAAGAAAATCAGACACCCATTCGTTTTCTTTGCTGATGTCCCCAGATGATGAGTTCGAGTTGTCTTACTACGTAGTCTCGCCAGAGTGGTCTTACTAGTACTACCTAGCGGAAGATCGGGGTACTTGCTGCTGTTCATGCTGCTCGCACCTCCGGCCGCACATGAACATTATAAGCACGCGGATCCCAAATTTTACTGATCCAAATATAATTCGGATCTTGATCGAGATGCATTTTTTTACTTCGGTGTTATGTACGAGGTCCGAACGGTCACGAGTTCATCGGTCGCATATTAATTTGATCAGGATCGGTGTGCAGTACTGCTATCGACAGCATGCACGGCGAGCTGTGTGACCTCACAATTCACCATATGACCTCACAGACTACGAACAGTTCGTGAAAAAACGTGAAAGCAGATTCCAGAACCTAAAAGACAACACACCCAACTACCACCACTTGGTACAAAGACAATCCACCAAATTACGAATTCTTAGCGGTTCAGCTGCTCATCTTCGAAAACAAACGTATACTAACAACTTCTTTTCCTTGGTAGCATTTTCGGCGGTCTACACGACTTTGCCAGCAGAAAATAACCAGGAACCAAAAAGAAAAATCCTCTTTCGATCAGACCTACAGCAAATCACGGCCAACAAAATGGTGCGCCGTTCCGGACCGCTGGGCTTCCTCGCAGCCGTTGCGGCGTTCTCGGGTCTTTCCTCGAATATTGCGGGGACTGTCGCTATGCGTGCTGGTCTGGCGAAGGGAAAGGCGAAGGCGAAGGGAAAGGCGGCTGCCGCAAAGCCCGCGGGCAAGGGAAAGGCGGCTGCCGCAAAGCCCCCGGGCAAAGCGCAGCCCCCCCCCGTCTTCACGGCCGAAGACGAGCAGCGCTGGAGAATGGTGAAAGTGGCGGTTAGACAACGCCGCAAGTATGAGGAGATGATTGCAACAACGCGCCTGAGCCCGTTTGCGGACGCGCCCCTCGACCGTGACAATGATGCCTCGATCGAGCAGCAACGAGTATGGATGGCCGAGCTGCTGCAAGCCGCTCACCGGTTCGCTGACGAAGTCAAACGGCGCAACGCTCGTCGCGTTGAGACCGGGGGGGACATCGACACAAAGGATGGCGCAGAGCTGTCTGACATGATGAGCGACGCTTTGATGGAATTGACTCTGGGAAGCATGCCGGATGAAATGCTGAGAAAGCTTCCGACTACGGGTCAAAGAGAGGCGGACGAAATCCGGAGGGACTTCGCGCGTACACTGCAAGAAGCGCTCGGCCTGATGGATAAAGCCCGAAAGACACGCCCGAATATTCCTGGTGATCAGGCATCCGCCGCTGGTCCTGCTGCCTCTCGTCGTCGTGTCCCGGCTGGCGGAGCTGCAGCGTCATCGTCCACAGCTTCTCGTGCCCCCGCTCCTGCTGCTTCTCGTCGTGTCCCGGCTGGCGGAGCTGCAGCGTCATC
>RXOD01005952.1:0-11854 GCA_005223375.1 Amoebophrya sp. AT5.2
TGTTGAACGACGTGTGTTCTCACCCTTCTTCGGTATCTTTCTTTGCTTGCGTAACATCGGGATTCTTTCTGCATATCATGGGCATCACTCACTTGTTTCTCATTCACGAGGCTAGAATGACCCTGAACCACTGGTGACGAACGGGAGTGAGTTGTGTTGGTTTTTGACGAGCCTTTTGGCTCAAGTGATACACATTCTTTCAGGGCTGATTTTGGGACGAGAAGATGTGTGTTCACGCGGCGGCATGATCGATTATTTATGGCGATCAATAGAGTTATGAGCCTACTCGCTACTGCTCGCCACATTAGAAATTTTACCACTCCGCACGCTACCGCTGCCGCGTGAACTATCTATGATACACCCTCCGTAGCCCGGTGAAGCTAAAAACTCCCCCCACTGAATTTAATTTACTACTGTTTTTTTTAGAAATCTGTCTTCTCCCTCGTCGCTCTCTCTGCCACTAAAGCCTAAGGCACATGCAACACAATGGTGGGTGTTGCAGGACGTAACAAAGCCGGTTACGAAGCGGATCTGAGCGGGACCAAGTACGTCTACTTGGGCTTGACCGCATCCCAATCGTACCAAATCTTCGTTCGCAAGGTCGCGGAAACCGACGCGGTGGAGGCTCTCGCCAACGGCACCGCATTCGAGCACAAGGGCGAGACCTACACTGTTCGCCTCGTCTCTCGCACTTTACATCACCAAAAGACCGCATCGACGCACGCCGGAATCATTAAAAGTACGCTGCAAGAACTGCGGCAAGAGGTCGAAAAACTGCTGGAGGAAAACGACGACAACCTCCAGCGCTTCCGCTTCAAGCCGGTTGTCGCAATCGTTGAATCCGAGGACGAGGAAGAAGAGGAAGGCGGAGGCGACCACGCCGGAGCACAGCAGCCGCACGCTCGCGGGCTAGCACAGAAAAACGATCCTTCCAACAAACAACAGCAGCCCACTGCCCGCGCAGACGCTAACGCGGACCAGCGAGACCAGCGCCACGATACGCTAGCTGACTGGTGGACGAAGAAGAAGGAAGACCGCGAGCGTTGGTGGAATCAGGAGGGGAGACAACAGCCAGCACGTATCTCTCTCTCACCTCTGGTCGGTCCAGGAGCTGCCTCTTCTACGGGCGCAAACAACGCGCCATCCCCTCACCAACACGGCGCGCACGCGTACGGAGGTTTCGCGTCATCCGTCGATTCCAAGATCGTTAAGCCGCCGACTCTTACCGAGGACAGAGCTACGAAACGGGACGACGTCGTGGACATCAGGTTGTTCAACGTAGACCTCGACTCCTACGTGGTTGAGGCGCGCGAGTACTACGAAATCCTTCGTCACTCCGTCGCGCCTACCACTTTGCTGTACAACCTCCGCACCAACATCAAGCTTCCGAGCCTCGTCAAAGCGATTCGCGGCAAGCAATACAGCAACGTCGAGGAATACCTGACTGCACTTGAGAAGGCGATCTTCCCGGGGCAGAATTCCCGGAAATTTGCCGACTGGCTCACGTTCACGAGCTTCGAAACCAAACCGGAAACCCTCGTGAACGACCTCACTGAGTACGAGCGCGTGCGGGAAAAGGTCGAGAAAATCCCGGCGACTGAAATAGCCGGTCTCAACCTCTTGCGAAGTCTTCACAAGGAGGTCGAACCGCACCAGCTCTCCGCCATCCTGACGCGCATCGGAGGCAAGTTTGAGTACGAGAACGTCGGGGACGGAATCCGCACAATTCTCGCGGACAAAATCGTGCCTACTAACACGTCCACACGTGGAGACGCCTTGTACTACACGAACAACGGAGATCGTCGCTTCTACAGACCCGAAAGTCGACCGTCTCAGTACAACGACCGCGGTCGCAACTATCGCGAAGACAACCGCGATCAGCAGCGTGACCGACGCAGCGCGGGAAAGGGAAGTAGCGGATACCGCGGCACAAACCGCAACTACGACCGCACTCCTCCCCGCGGTGACAGTGGGCGACGCAACGACCAGTACCCTGAATCCGGACCGTCCCGCACATACAGCCGCGAAGAGCGTGGAGACGGACGAGAGCAATCGCGCCGTCAGAACAACGACCACAAGGGCGATAAGCGCAGCTTCTCGCAGGGATCCCGATCGCAAAACGCATCCCGCAGCGCCTCGAACTCACGGCACGGATCTGCCTCACGCCACACGTCCACTGAGCGGGTGCAGATGTAGAAGTAATAGTAGTTCTGACAGCAACACACTCAGGGGCAATTCAACTGTAGACTACCTCTATTGGGTTTATCATCAGAGTCGTAGAAGTAAGTGCAAACCAAAGTAAAGTAGCTCAACACACAAACTCAACACACGGCCGAAAAGTAAGGCAGTACAAAAGTAAAAACACAGCATCAGCTACAAAGTAAATTCTTACGGCGCAGGGGCATGCCATCAATCAAGCCATCGAGAAATTGCTCATTGTTTTGACAAAAACACACTTGCACGATACTGGTTGTGGCGAATTCTAGCCTGTGAAGCTAATACATTTTCCCACATTTGATTCGTTGCAGTCTGCCGCCGCCAGCACGAAAAAAAAAACGAAAAGAACGAAAAGAAAAACTACCGCAAGCTGTATGCGCAGCAACCTAAAAAAACCACAAGTGCTTGACATCGATAGCACCAGCGGTACCTACTGGCGGCACGGGGCGCAGACTGATCCCCATTTTTATTCTCGATAAGCATCTGCCCCGAGCAGTGCGTCTAGAATTTTTATTTGCGCTTATTCTGTAATCTCCCTGCGCACATAGGGAAACGATGACTACTCGAGTTAATTTCACTTCCAATACTCGGGCCACTTTGGCCAAGACCGAAACTTTACTCACGCTCTTGGATACGATCGACGACTATGCGTCGTCTAGCTCCAACGTATCGCTCTGGCTTTTGGATAGTGGTGCGACGAGCCACATGCTCCAGGACCAGGAGATACTCGCGCACTTACACGAGACGTCCACTTCGGTGCAGGGCGCGTTCGGCGCAGCGGAAACGGCGCCACACTGCTCGGTAGCACCGCTCAGCTACAGTAATTTTGAAATCCAAATCGGAACGGCGATCTTCTCGCCGAACCTCCCGGCCAACATCCTCTCGTTCTCGCGCCTTTTGCGAAAGGGATTCCGGATTTCTTCGGATTTTACGCGCCTCACTTTCCCAAATCAGCAGGGGAAGCCCTTCCATCGTCGTCGATACTTGAAGATACAGCGCCTGGACAGCGGACTGTTCTTCATCATCTTTCGCAAACGACCCGCGCAGAAGGAGTCCTGTTTGCTCCACTACTCGTACGACGACCACTGCAGATCCGGCCACATCTTGCCATATCGAGGTATATGCGATTTCTGTGCCATGAGCAAGGGCATCCGTCCGAAGCACAACAATCAGCCTCGTGATCTCGGTGCGCTTCGGTTCAACGACGAGGCGGGTGCGGACTTGTGCGGACCCGTCGCACCCGCTGGCCTACGCGGCGAAAAGTACTCCATGACAATAGTAGACCGCAAGACCCGGCTGACTGAGGCCGTCCCTCTTCGACAAAAGTCGGAGTCTCATCTTGGTCTCGACTTCTGGGCGCAGAAGCACCGGCCCCCGCGTCACATCAAGACCGACAACGGGGGCGAATTCACCGGCAAGAAGTTCGTCGAGAAGTGCGCACAACTGCAAACTCTTCGGCGCACGACTTCGTTCTACGAATCACAGCAAAACGGCGGATCCGAGGTGGCGAACCGCATCACGTTTGCAGGGGCGCGAACTCTGATCGCCGAGTCGGGGTTGCCGCGCACTTTGTGGCCACAGGCGATCCGGTATTTTTGCTTGTGCCTGAACACGATGCCGCGCAAGGTGCTCGGTGGAAGCTCATCGTGGTTCGAGGCCTACGGGGACCACTTCAACACTTCTCGCTTGCGACGTTTCGGCGCCGACTGCTTCTACAGCGAGCAGAGTATCGCTGGCCGGTCCAAGCTTGAGCCACGACGACGCCCGGGGAAGTTTGTTGGATTTCATGATTTTTCCAACGACTACATCGTCTACGACCCCGAGCTCTGTCGAGTGTTCCCGCGTATTCGTGATGTTGTTTTTCGTGACAGTAGCCGGAGGGAGTTTCGTCCAATCCGGAAAAAGCGGGCGGTGACGTTCAACTGCGTCGTGCATCAGGCTGAGTTCTTACCGCATGACAAAAACAGTTCCTTCGTCGGCGAGCGGGAAGTTTCGCTTCAGGAGGGGCAGGCTGCCGTGTTTCCCAAGCACAAGTGCAAGCTCAAGGCTGCACCTTCCTCCTGCCCATCTTCCGTTAGCCCGTCGCCGCGTGTGCCACCGCCAGAGATCGTTGCTCCTGGCCTCGTGTACCTCAACATCCCGACGCCGAAAACTGTGTCCTCGTCGTCGCCGGATTTCTGCTTTGCAACTTACGACCAGCAGGCGTGCAAACAGCAGCCGCCTAAGTGCACGGAGGAAGACCTCATCGCCTACCTCCGGGCGGAAAATCCAGATGTCGAGTTCACTTGGAACTCCCTGCGTGACATGGCGTTTCTCGCGGAGACCATCACCTGGCAGGCGGCGTCGGCTGGTAAACATGGCTCTGCTGAGGACTGGAAGGCTGCCGTGCAGCTTGAGCGGACCGGCCTCGACAAGAAGGAGTTTGCAGTACCTCTACCGGAATCCGAGTGGGACACGGTGCCGAAGGCGGACGTTCTTCCGCTGCGACTCTACCTCACGATCAAGGAAGGCGGACGCAAGAAGTGCCGGTGTTGTGTGCTTGGCAATCGGCAGCGAAATGCTGAAGCACACTATTCGCCTGTTGCTCGCTTCTCAACTCTCCGCATCCTCCTATCGCTGGCAGCGCGCAAGCGGTGGGCAATTGACCAGTGGGACATCTCCAACGCCTACGTGAACGCGCCGCTGAAGTCGCCCATCTACGTCAGTCCACCGCCACAATGGCGGAGCAAGCCCGGAGAAGTTTGGCTGTTGAAGAAGGCGCTCTATGGGCTGAAGGAGAGCGGTTTCAGGTGGTACGAATATTTTAAGGCGTTTCTACTCGACCACGGCTGGGCGCAGAACCCAGTCGAGCCGTGTCTGTTCAGCAAAAACGGGGTCTACATGCTGCTGTACGTCGATGACTTGTTGCTGTTTGGCGACCAAAAAGCAATCGACGTCGAGATGTCTGACATCCTCGCGGCATTCGACTGCAAGCACATCAAGGCCGAGCAGGACGCGCGCGGGGTCCTCCATCGTCAGTACTTGGGCTTGAACATTCACCAGGACCCGAAGCGCGGCGTAATTCGCGTATCGCAGGAGTCCCTGGTGGACAAAATCCTCTGCGAGTTTGACATGACCGATTGCACTGCAGTCCGAACGCCGGCGGTTGACATCCGCGGCGAGCAACAAACTTCTTCCACTTCGTCCCCCGATGATCTGCAGAAGAAGACGAACAAAATCACCACGAAAAACTACCGGTCTCTCGTCGGAATGGCCATGTACTTAGCGGTAGCTACCCGCTATGACATTGCCTACGCCGTCAAGGAGTTGGGCAAGTACTCGGACAAAAACGGTCCCCGGGAGCATGCTGCTGGTGCGCGGTTGATTCGGTACTTGAAGGGTACGCGCAGCCAAGCCCTCGTTTTCCGGGGAGATAAACCGCTCGAGATCGACGCCGTCGCGAAGGTGTCGAATGCCGAAGATGTTCTGGGGTTTTCAGATGCAGACTGGGGAAATTCAGAGGATCGAAGGTCCACGTCGGGCATACTGGTCTACTTCGGTGGTAATCTCATTTTCTGGCAGAGCATCACCCAGAAGAGCGTCGCACTTTCTTCAACTGAGGCGGAGTACTATGCAATTTCGGAATGTTCTCGAGAGATTTTGTACTACCGAAATTTGCTGTCTGAGATTTCTAAAACGTGTAAAATACCAGACGTCAAGCAGAGCCCGACCGTCATATTCGAGGACAATAAAAGTTGTATCGATCTCGTTGGTATGACTGAAACGACGAAGAAATCGAAGCACATTGACATAAGATACAACTTCGTGAAAGATTTATTCCAAAAAGGAGAGATAAAGGTCGTCCATATTTCAACTAAGCAGCAGCTCGCGGATATATTGACGAAACCACTGAACGCCAACACATTCAATTACCTGAAAAGTATGATCAACTCATAAGTTCCCTACTTGTCGTTCCTTCCAGCAAACTAGTGAAAATCTTTATCAGTCCCCTTCTATTTTCCTTGCTTTGCAGATATTTCGTACTAGTTTGAGGAGGGGTGTTGAACGACGTGTGTTCTCACCCTTCTTCGGTATCTTTCTTTGCTTGCGTAACATCGGGATTCTTTCTGCATATCATGGGCATCACTCACTTGTTTCTCATTCACGAGGCTAGAATGACCCTGAACCACTGGTGACGAACGGGAGTGAGTTGTGTTGGTTTTTGACGAGCCTTTTGGCTCAAGTGATACACATTCTTTCAGGGCTGATTTTGGGACGAGAAGATGTGTGTTCACGCGGCGGCATGATCGATTATTTATGGCGATCAATAAAAGCGACACACAGTCTCCGCGGTGTTGCTGTACTTTTTCCAAGCGTTGGAAGGCTTTTCCACAATCGTGGTAAGATCTCCGATGAGATATCGGAGGTGCACGATTAGCGAGGCGATGAGGTCTATCCCCATGTGCGTCCACCCCAACGAACGCGCCCACCAGGACGTCGACCTCGCCCACCACCACCCCTGAACAGGCCACCCTTCATCGTCCGTAGCTGGACGGAGATACCCCTCTAGTGTTTCCACAAGTAGACGCCGCCGCGCACCCACGCTCTCCTCCAGCCGCAGCCCCCTGGCCTCCGCCCTCGCCCCCGAATCGACGTCATGAAGATAGGCGGCGAAGAAGACAGCAAGCACCGCGTACCAGCTGGCGCACGTCGTGGTCTCTGCGGCAGTTTTCTCGATGCGCTCCCACAGGAGTTCCGCGAGCGGGGGTAAGGAAAAGTCTTCAGAATAAACCGCGGGATCTCTGTCGACTTCCAGCAGAAGCCGGAGTCCACTTTGGCTCTGCGAGATGTCCTCGTCGGCCGCGCGCACAGGTTCGTCAAAGAATTGTCTTTTTGCTTTCGATCGCGTTCGCAACTCAGGGCGATTCAATACCGCGGCCCAGATTCTTGCCGACCGGCTTAGCTTCAAGATCCACCCAACACCACTCTCGGCCACGAAGCACCACGCATCCCTCTCGGCCACGAAGCAACGACTTACTGCAAATGAATGCAGTGTCTGGAACAGGTCAAACTCAAAGTTTAAGTTTGTTCTTGATCTTGTTTGCTGCGACGGCGAGGACGCGTCACCGAACAAGTGCTTGCTATCCGAGCGAGGACGATATGATGCTGCTGTGAGGGCCTCCCACAGAAAGGCTTCGTATCCAGCAGCGGCTGCGCGCCACAGCAGCATCAAGGGGGCGTTGCCCTGTTCGTTCTCCCACCGCTCGTCCAAAGCTCTGGCAGCGCGTTCTACCAGGGAAGCGGAAGCAGGCGTAGCTTCGTTCTCTCCCTGGCTCGCGGTCGCCGGGGCTTCTCCCAAAGATTCGCGGTCACCTCGCAAAATCATCCGCAATCTCTTCAATACGTCCATCGCCGCTCCGTCGGGATCTTCCGCGAGGGCAAAGCTTAGTGCCGACTCGTAGTGCACCGGCTCGTAGTGCCAGGCCAAGTCCTCGTAGGTGAGTCTGAAAAACGGCTGAAGATCGTCTTCCTGCTCTCGTGGAGGTCTACCGGTGTGCATAAGAAGACGATCCTCCCACTGGGAAGATGCCGATGGGCCTGCTGCACCACACAACATTTCGTCTTCCGTCATGTAGATCGTCTCGCGCGCGAATTCTCGACGCGTCAGAGTAACCGGAAAACCATAGCCATTCTCCTCCGACGGGGGAAAGACGAGGCCGGTAAGGTCGCCATCCGGCAGCAGGGCTAGACTCTCCATTCCGAAATAATACCGCCTCCGCCAATAATTCTCGAGAAATATATCAATTCGTTTTCGTTGGCTCTCGGGCAAATTCCAATTGGTAATTGATATGAAGAAGTCAAACCGGTCCCAATTCCCGCCGCGAGTGCGCGGCCCTGGCAGGGACACGCAATTAACACCGGAAAAATCTCGCGAGGCCCCTCGTACGATCGCCGAGAGTTCCTCGTGCGCGCCGTCCTCTCGCGCCAATGCGCTCAGCAAAAAGTGGTCGCAGAGAAAGTAGTACGTAGTGCCGAAGCTACCAGCATCGGCATCCAGAGATGCAGAACTATCCGGTTCCGGAACAATGCAGCAGCAGCTAGGATCATCTTTTCCTGATGCGATTGGAGGTTCGTAGTGACCATGCGCCAGAAACTCGATCAGCGTTGGCGGAATGTACGGAAAAATTCTACCCTTCTTGCCCACCGATTCCACTGCGTCGCCAACGCCAGGAAATCCCGTCAACAATAGGCGCTCTGCCACTGCTTCCTTCAAATCTCGGACCGTCGGGTAACCGCTCACTCTAGCTGTCTCCGGAAGGTCTTTGTGCGCAATCTGGATCGCCTCGCCATTCGCAAATCGTACACAAATGCTGATGAATGGAATCGGATGCGGCTGCGCGCTCCTGCCGTGCTGTGTAGCTACTTCCATTGTATTGCCGTACCCGTAGATTTGTCTCTACTTCGTGGTCGTGCTTGTACTTATTAGTAATTGAAGGTCGAAGGGAACCAGCTTCGCTGCAACCTGCCTACTGCTACTCCTACACAAAACGATAATATCAAAAGAAACACAAACAAAGCACTGGTTGCGTTTTAAGATTCATTGTTTGCGTGCTGCGTATGATCTGGCTTCGCTTTCACAGCTTACATCAACGCGGCGTAGGCGGGTACGGATCGGAGTTCGAGGCATCTTCACAAACAGGATTAGGATCCAGGCCATGCATAGCTTGATCCACGCCGAGGCCGACGACGACGTGCATGTGATAGCAAATATTATGATTTCCTTCGATCAGGCTTCTGCAAGCGCATTCGACCCTTCTTGATAGTGCTGACCGAGAATGATCATTGTTCCACGCGTGACAGTGTCCGACAGAACTTTTGCGAAGTTAAGAAGTCGTTCTCGTTTCGCGATTTTGCAGCAACTATCTTTTGCTCGCTATCCGAGCGAGTACGATCTGATGCTGCCGTGAGGACCTCCCACAGAAAGGCTTTGTTTCCATCAGCGACTGCGCGCCACGGGGGCAGGTGGACGGTGTAACACCCAGCGCCGCGAACGCCTTCCACCCGCTCCTCGAAGGCAGTTGCAGCGCGTTCTACCAGGAAAGTCGAAGGCGTCGCTTGGTTTACCTTTCCTCCCTGGCTCGCGAGGGCTTCTCCCAGAGAATCGCGGTCACCGCGCAAAATCTTCATCCTCAATTATCTCCTTAACACATCCAAAGCTGCTCCGTCGGGATCTTCCGCGAGGGCAAAACTTAGTGCCGACTTGTAGTGCCGTAGTACCGTGGGGCAAATCTTAGTGCCGTAGTGTACTGCCGAGTCGTAGACGAGTTCGAGAAACGGTGCATCGTCTTCCTGCTCGCGCGTTGCAGGTATAGTACCGTTGCCCACAAGAAGCCCATCGTCCCACATTAACAGACGCGTTGCCTTTGCCCCGCACTCCCTTTGGCCCCATCTTGCAGCCGTCTGCCACTCTTCTCGCAGGTCCACCCCGTCCCAGTCGATTATCCATCCTGGTCGTTCCTCATCGTCTTGCAGGTGGAGTCTTTCCATTTGTGCGTCTTCGTTGTTTTTCTTTGTCGCCTCCAGGCCCGTGGTTATCGCTTCGGTCTTCTTTTCGCTTAGCTGCAGCCCTACGAAGCAGCAAGCCGCCTCGAGTTCCCGGAGGATTCGCTGTGCGCTCTCCTCGCCTTTCGCTTTAACCACTATGTCGGCGACGTATCCGAGCCAAGTCAATGCCATCGCTTCCACCTGTTCAGCTGTCCGCTCGCCGCTTTGCACTGCCGGTGCCGTTTCCTCGAACTTATTTAGATTGATGTATAACACTTTCTTTTAGCGCAGTGTTTGTTCATCCTTCCGCCAAAGTTATAATTGTATGCCCCCCAAACCCGACACTCATTGAACGCTCATGGAAAAGAAAGAGATGCGCGCCACTTGCACACGCTCATGGTCTCTCGCAAGTTCTTAGTATGCTATCGTCATGATCAGAAACGTGAACAGACCGAACGTGCGTGCGAATCCACCGCCCTGCTCATTCTTCGCGATGTACTATAGCATTAGTTTTAGTCTTGCTCATTCTTCGAGCAAATGAATCGTGAATCATCAATGCCGCCTAGGAATTTCCTGTTTCTTGTCCTCCCACAAAGGTTCTCCGCTCTTTGCTGGATCGTCAGTGTCATCGGAAATTCAGTTTTTTGTTACTGGGGGGATTCACGGGCTTGTTCGAACCACGCTTACATTACGCTAATGGCTTACAGTTAGGGTAAAATCTAGGCCATAACGAAGTTAAAGCCGCAGCCAAGCCCTGGCTTAATTAACGTTGCCTGAGCGCCAGCCTAAACCGTCACTGGCATAAGCAAATTCAGTTTTTTAAATACAAAGTCAGCATCGCACCCGCCGGAGTACAGGAAGTGGAAATGCGTGCAACTCTAGATTTAGTACTGCCCCCTATCCTCAGGCTCAGACGCATAATATGACATGTAAATTTCTAGTCGCAGCAGCTGAGTGTTTGGTTTGTTATCTGCGGAATCGAATTCGTCGGCGATACCCTCGCACGTCGGGGAAACATCGAGTGCTTCGCTCGCTTACAAATGATCAGTCAAATACTTGTCTACCTTATTGCTTCTACGCTCCCGAAACTTGTCTACCTTATTGCTTGTAGGACGCCGGTCTCGAACGGGTTAGCCTGGTCCGCGGCGTTTTCCGGGTCCACGTACGGGTATAGCATACTCTCCGGAACTTCCAGCAAAAGCTCGTCCTGTCCCTGTGGTAGTCGCGTGGCGCTCGCGGGAGTTAGGCGCCACCCGTCTTCATTGTGCAGCAGGTCGTACGCTATCGGCCCGTGTACTTGCATCTCGACGAAGGGCGAAGGTCCCCACTCCAAACCCTCCCACTCCCAAGGCAGCGCCGGCAGCGGAAAGCGCACCAAATAGCCCCCCTCCTGGTCGAGGTGGCCCTGCGGCAGGCCTGCAATCGTGCCGACCGGTAGGAATTCTACCACCTCGCCAGTCAACTCTTGAGCCGCATACTCTTCCAGGTAACGGGACCACCGCGGAAACTGCTCAGTGCCCGGCGGCCCCCGCTCGCAATCACCAGAAGCGCACAGACTTTCGAGCCACTCGTCCATTTCGAATCGCGTCCGGTTCGCAAACCCGCCCCACGGCTTGATGCGAACCTCCGCCCCCGGGCGCAGCCGCAGAGTCGCTTTAAGCTGAGGCGGCATCAGCCGTCCCGGTCCGGGCAGGAGTAGCGCCTGAGGACCCGCCCGCGTTGGCCGGGGGCGGGGCCGCCCGTATCTAACACTAAAACTTCCGCGGAGCAGGTTTTGCGTAGTGTCGAACAGGTCCGCAAAAAACGGCTGCAGCCATTCGTACGGATTAACTAAGCCAGCGTCCGGATCCAGGTCAAAGATTTCATCCAGAAGCACATCAGTTGCGAAGTGCTCCTGGCGCCTCGTCGAGCAGAGTGTCGACAGATACCTTTTAAACAAGTTTAAACAACTCTCTCTCCTTTACGCGAACATCGATCAACCAAGATCGCCACGGGCTGCGGATATTTTTTCAAGTTCAATCATCAGCCGATTCTTTGGTACGCGTGCGTACCAGCGCCAAGCCCTCAGCCAATCGGGCTTTGGGCATATCCGATCGAGGTGCGTCCGACGCCT
>RXOD01005953.1:0-11853 GCA_005223375.1 Amoebophrya sp. AT5.2
GGACAACCAAAGGGGACCCCAAATAAAAGCGCCCAAGAAAACATCCGGATCCCGTGCAGGTACTCCACGCTCGGCGGGATGTAAAAAAAATTTCAAAATTTTGGGGTCCCACGAAAGAAAATTCACTTACCACTTACCCACTTACCACCTGGTCCCACCATACAGACGGCATCAAACTACTTTTCGCGGTTGATAAGCCCAGTCCTCGCGGGCCTGCTTGCTGCTCTGGTGCAGGAGGACCTGACTCGCCCGATTTGCTGGGGGACGGAATCTTGGGCGGCTAGGATCTTCCGATAAAAGAACCGGAGGCGCAGTAGAGCCGAGCTGAGCCTTCTAGCTGTAAAAAAATATTTCGCGGCGCACCGCGCAGGCGCACGATGCTCTCGTCGCGTCCGTATACGTTGAATTTTGCTGCCGCCGAACGTGTTCCACGCCCACGGCACTACGGCGAACACTGTCGCGGTCGCAACGGACCAAAACACTGTCGCCCTCGAACAGTAGATGAGGCCAAGTCAATGATCAGCAGGGTTCAGGCAGGTCGCGGCTTGCGCAGACTAGTAGAAAGACGCTGTCTACTTTTACCTGCAAGTCCGTGACGTTGAAGACGATTGGCACTCCGTCACCTTCACCGCTTGTTTCTTTGGCTCGCGCCACCGCACCGTGCCCTCCATCGCATAGCTTGTCCGGTGCCCAGCCAGCCCATGCTCTGCGTCTGCCCCAAGCCCAATCACGATGCAGCCTCTTCCATCATGTATGAAAACGAAAAGGGAATAGCAAGCCAGTACGCCGTCCTCCAAGTGCGATGTACAAGAGGTCAATCTACGGAGCCACGTAGGTGTTGTTGCGCATTTCCATTTCGAGCCGAGCGGGCTAATAATGAACAAAAAGAGCTTTGCTTTTTTAAAAAGAAGAAGCTCGTTGCTGCAAATACTAGTCATGAGTACAGATCGCGATCGGTCCGCAGCGCTGCCGTGGTGATCAGTTTAGACGCGCCGCATGCGGTTTTGTGACTGCAGGAGGAGGAGATGAAGGGCAGTGGGTGCAGCAAAGTGTTCTATACGTACCGTTTCAAGAAAAGAACACTTTTCAGCCGAGCCGAAACGAAGCGTGCAGGTGTCACCCTGTGGCGCATTCGTGGCCCTTCATGCGATCAAATGAAGCAAGCTCGTTGCGAGCTCTACAAGTCCACTTCGCCACTGGCGATTCTTCATGGATGTAGTTCTTTCTCTTTCAGTCATCTATACTTCAAAGCTCGCTCCTTGAGTGAGCAGGTTCAGGTTGCCATGCCCTGTTTTCTCATTCGTGCGCTTAGACATCTTTCATTGTACAAAAATTGTTTCAAGAAACCGGGCGCCTATACTTGCTGCCGGACTCTGGCAACATTTCACGGGGGGCGGCTTACCGGGGTTCTATTTACATTTTTTGGCGGCCGCTCTGGGGCCTTTGCTGGCCCTTCCGCTAGCAGACTGGCTCACCTAAAGGCGGCTTCACTACAGCGGGTGTTTTTTTTTCGCATTGATGATTGCCCCTTTTTCATTTCGGCGGAGGCTGCGCATGCGCATCGGCAGCGGACTCTAATATCTCCGCGTTAGTTTGCTTTTTCCATATTCGCGTGCACACGATGTCAGGCTTTCCTTTTTTGCGGACGGTCCACGTCATTTCTAGCGTATTCGGGTCCGTAATGCGCCTGTGGTGAAGAATAAGTTGTGTTCGAGAAATCGCTTAGCCTTCTATAGCAGAAGGATAATGCATTCATCTAGGACGCAGAATTACTAGAAGTATAGCTACAGTTACAGACTACAACCAAGTTGTACAACGTACCTGCTGGAGTACATATACATTGATTGCGGCAAATAAAATACTTCTTTCTTTAAGCTGCTGCTCTCCTGCTTCATCACGATGTGCGTAGTACGAGGAGTACTTACCTGCGAACGATGTCCCGTTTTCCTTTTTCCGGCTGTATTTCGATCACGCTTGAAGCGTCTTCGGCGTCCCAGTACGCGCGAGTGAGGGCTTTGCCCATGGGCCCCTTCAGTTCGCGCGGCTCACCGTCCATTTGAAGTTCGAATTCCATTTTGCCGGCAATTCCACCCACATGCGTTACTTTCATCACCTTGCTGCTTTTCGAAAAGCTGAACTGGTGCCGCGATCGGTTTACGCCGAAGTTCATCAGCTTGGCAGCCTGTTGTCGTCGGACGGTAGTGAGATCCTTCTGGGGATGAACAAGAACAAGGTGAACATACTTAGATTGATAGGAGAAGAAACTAATGCAGCAGCATTTTCAGAAAACAAGAAACGAAGTGAGTTCAGTCGCGAAGGTAGCGTGGTCGGAGTTGCTGAAATAAGTCCCGTTTGTACCGCAGAAGATACAACTATGTTTTAGTTTGTCTTTGTTGTTTACAGTACTAGATAGATTTTGTTACTTTTCTCGCCAGGTATGGCGCTCCGCTCGCACTCATCACCGCTTCAAAACCGTCCTGCGAGACGTTCAACCATTCCCCTTCCATCTGCGCAGCGGTTCTTTCTATGTTAACGCTCGCAGGAACAGCTCCCGCTCCTGCGGATACTTTCGTCTTCATCGACGCTGCTGACGGCGTGCTCGCGGTTGTGGTCGCGGTTGACACCGCGCCGCTAGTAGTCGTAGTCGCTTTCGCGCTTCCGCTCCCCGCGGTTTTTCCTGCCGTCGAGCTCGTCGCGCCGCCGCCCGTTGCAGCACCTCCGCCGGCGGACATCCTAAGGGTACTTCTCCCTGCATCTTCTTGTTCATCCGCACCGTCTACTTCCACCTCAGCCTCTTGGATTTCTTCCAGGGCGGACGCCCCGCGCGACATCATGAGGTCGGGGTTGTTCTCCTTCAAAAAGTCGTCCGGGGACAACATTCCCGGACCGAAGGAAACCACGCGCCTATCGAAGCGGCTTTTTATCCTTTCCTCCCGCGCCTGCTCCTGTGGACTCTTGTAGCCCCCGGATGAGGTGGGTTGTTCTACTTTGTCCTCTGCTCCTGGCGTGGACTCCCCTTCAGCCGCCGCCCGCCGCTTTTGCCGCTTAAATTCCGCCATCATGTCTGGCACATCATCGTCGTCGTCCGCAATCACGACGAGTTCGTCCTCTGTAATATGCATCGGCATGCAAAAATAAAGTTCCCGTTTGGGGGATTCTTTCATCAGGTCAAATGCACGAGGGGTACAAAAAGTAAAATTAAACAACGATGTGAAGAGTGTGGTCCTCTCTCGAAGTACCAGTACCTGTAGTTCCGGCCCAGATCCTGTCGCGGAGGCAAGAGCCCTTCATAGGGGGCTCACACCCGCACGCCCGGAAAAGCATCATCTTGCTGCGGTTCGTTTTCTTCGAGTCGAGGAAACAGTTACAGTCACAGTCCGTCGAGGACATGGACACTGTAGCTGCCTAGTGCGTAGTAGAGCAGGCGCATCTTCATTTAGGGAGCTCCAAATTAAATATACTTTAAGAATACGACTACGACTACGAGCAGAAACGAAATCAATAAGCCACAAATCGGTCGTTGCACTTGCAAGTGTGGTCCAGCTGAGGGCGCCACCCTCGAGAAAAGCCACACGAACACCTTTCCTTCTTCACGGGGTAAGCGTAAAGAAGCCAGCCAACGAGGCTAATCTTGGCGTGGCCTCACCGAGGCAATGGCTGATGGGCCGCACAGGCAAACAAGTCTTTTGAGAAAATTTTTGCGGAGTGGTCGTGAATGAAAAAATACAGTCTGTCGAAGATGTGCGGGGGCCGACGCGCGTGCGGCCGACCCGCATCTCTCCACTTGTTCGCGCCAGGGCCACGGCGCCACAGCACTACGACCACACGAATACGGGACCGGGTATGGGTGCTGCTGTGCGGGTTCTTTTTAGTGCGCTTTTTTGATACCCGGGGAAGGGGATGACCGTTTCAATATCCGTCGCAGGCGAGGCGCCGCACCTTCTCGTTTGCACGATTTCAGTCCGGCGGCACTAGGTAGTTGCACGTCGTCCTACCAAAGAAATTCATCATCGAAGTGTGTATGGAAGTGAGCGCTACCGTAGTATCCTTTCCGTTCCTGCTCAAGCGCTGCTACCCCAGCAGGCCTAGCAGGCCACTCGCACTCATATAAATCATTCGCAATGGTTATGTTGGCGTTCAATCAATGGCTTTTGTTCAAGTAGTAGGGCAAGGCTGTCTTTATTCTGGTCGCAAGGAATTTTCAACATGATAAACTTGGATCACTACTCCCCAAACTCGAACGATAGAAGCAGCGAGAGCTAGCAGCTGTGTCCGAGCTTATTTCTTCGCCTTCTTCATTGCTCCCTTCTTCTTTTTCGCGGCCGGGCCGTCGTCCTCGTCGTCGTCATCGTCGAGCGCACTCGTGCCCGCCGTGGGTCGTTTCTTATTCTTCTTGTTCGTCCCCGGATCCGCCGACCCCTCATCTGGCGATGGAGCTGCACCACTTGCGCTCGCCTCAGCAGCGGCCTCCGCGGCTCCTGCAGCAGCCGTCGACGCCGCGGCTTTTTTCCTCCCGCGACCACCCGGACCTTTCTTTTTACCGCCTTGCTGGATCTTTCCGAGCAGCTCGCGCGCCCGGCTCATGTTCACGTCGCCGACGCCCTCCTTCTCTGCCATGCTCTGGAGAAGCTGGACGTTCTGGTCCTGAGGAGCGAGTTTCGTATGCGCGATGCAAAAAATCATCCCATTGATGCGCATGGGGAAAGCGAAAGCTGAAAAGAAACTTCTATAGTGAAAATCAGGTTCAGGATGTAGCAAGCTACTGGGAACAAAGCAGTTGCAGTTGTACCACATCGAACGAGAACGACTCTGCGATCGCACGCCACGTCGCGAGCGGAAACTTGAGTTTAAGTCCGGCGTTCTCCTCGTTCTCCTTGCTTCCATCACCGAAGAAGGGGCGCTGGTTGCGGTCCACAACCCCGCCCGCTGGCTCGTACTCGCGGCAGCGCTCGTCTGGTGAAAAAAGTTGTGAAGTAGATGTTGATTGAAAAAGTAATTTTTTTTTCTATCGACGGCGTGAGTGATGTGTGGAAATGCAAATGTGAATGTCAGTAGGCACTGTGTGCTTAGTACCCGTACTCAAGGACGAGTACATATTCAAATCCGAGCAGTATCTATACCTGACAGGTTGTACTCCGACTTGAGCTGCTCCTTGATGCAGGACAGTGCGCAGGTGGAGATCGTGACGCAGAACAAATGCATGGGCGAGATTGTGTCTCCCGCCTCTGCCTGGCTCACCATCGAGTCCGCGTGGAGGGTGGTCCAGCGCGTGATGTGGTGTATCACGAACAGCGGTTCGTTCTCGCAGTGGAAGGGCAATGAGCCCAAGACCAGCGCCACGAACTGTACGAAAAGAATCCGGTACACGCCCTTTCCTTCCAGTTTCTGGAACTCGGGCATGTGGTCGGTGAGCTGCCCCACCACCGGGTTTTCCTCGCAAGCGAAACGCGGGAAGCGCTTTTCGAACTCCTCCTGCTTGTAGATGTTCGCGATCTGGTCCAGCAGCATCTTCAGGATCGTCTCGCGCGTCTTCTTCTGCTTTCGCACGTCCACATACATCTCGGTGATCGCCTTGAAGTGCTCCGCCGAGATCGCCTCCTGGCCGCCGAAAACCGCCTCCGCGCGAAGCAAAGCCTGAAATGCGTACGCCATGCACTCGGGCAGGCGGCTCGTGATCATGGACGTCCGCGATTCGAGGATCTTCTTCGCGAGGTCCGTGGCCCGCTTCGGGATCGTGCCCTGCTCGAAGCACAGACCGACCAGCCGCGGGAACACGTCCATCGGATTTAGCAGACCTTGCGCCGACAGCTGCCTCACCACTCCGATCGCGTCGCTGCGCACTTCGTCGTCGGGGTGCTGGTAGAGTAAGTCCAACACGTACGCCAGGTGCGCATTCAGCGGCGAAGCAGACTCGGCGGCGGAGAGTTCGCCCTTTCGATCCGACTTGTCCGCGTCCGTGTACTTTTCGTTGGTTTCGCGCTCCGCAGCGTCCGAGAAGTACATGAGGAGGTCAAAGAGCGCCTTCAGCCCCTTGCGGACGAGGCCGTCCTGGCGGAAGCCGGTCGCGGGGTTGAAGGAGCCTGTCGTGATTGCACACTTCACCTGGGAAGGCGCGGCGGACGGGACTGCTTTGGCAGCGGATGCAGGGGGCACATTCGGGAGTGCATTGGCCGACGTGCTGCCTCTTGTACTGTGGCCGTTTGCGAGCGGTGTTCCGTTGGCGAGATGAGGGTCGTGCTGGAGGTCGTGGTCCTGCTCGCCGTCCATGTCCGCAGAGTTGTCGCCTTCCTCGGCACTCTGGAACGCCGACGCGCCACCTCCGCTCGCGCTCGCCCCGACACCGTCGTCTCTGGTCTCGAACCCGGGATCGCGCTGCAGTGCGTGCCGGAACACGTCCTGCACTGCGGTCAAACGTACGTACTCCCGGTTCGTCATCAGAAAGTCCGCCAGGCAGGGCAGCACCGTCGGGGAAATGTCCGCGTCTTGGTACCTGTACAGGGTGAGAAGCAGGTCGAGAATCGTGGCCGACAGCTTCCCCTCCTTCGCGAAGCACTTCTTGTTCAGCTTCTGGTGGCATTTCGTCTCGTAGTGCTGGTCCAGTCTCACACATTGCGCGTACGTTGCCACAATCCGCATCGCCCGCCGAATCACCATCTTCGGGCCGGGGGTGTCCATCTCCTGGGGGAGCAACACCGCGCCGCCACCTGCTTCGTCTGCTTCGGTGCTGGCGGGTTTCAAAATGTACCGGTTCGCATCGCCCTCGCCATCCGTCGAGGACCCGTTCGGCAAGAGCAGCGCGACGCCATCCTCTCCTGCGCGTTCTCGTCTGTCCCGCTCTTCCTTCTGGAACGATTCCACCATCTTCACGAATTTCATCATGTTGGCCATGTTCCGCTCGACGTGGTTGTAGATGTCGTTCTGCCAATCGAACGTCAGCCGCTCCACTACCGCAGAGAGGCAGGTCACAGAGGACTTCACTTCGTTCTCGCCTTTTAAGGTGAACATTTTCACGAGATTGTTACGAAGCAGCTGCGAATCGAGTTTGAGGAGGTCGCGGCGGTTCGTGGTGTATTTGAGGCAGTCGGCGATGAGGAGACAAACGTGATCAGCAACGACCTGGTCCTCGTTTGAGGAGTCGTTTTCCAGCTGCACGTAGAGAGTGAGTTGCTTCAGGTGCCGGGCGTACACCTCGGGCTGGATCTGGCAAAACGCCTTCATGGTGGTCTGTGAGTCGAATGTGATTGGGAGTGGAACAAGACCGCCCCAACACCGAACTCGCCATAGCTAGCCACACAGAAAGAAAAGTGTTGAGATCATTCAAAGCATAACAAATAGCATTCGTTCTGAAGGAATGTCGAAGTACCAGAAACGGCATTTTCGTGCCCCACTCTCGGTTGCTCAGCTCCACGAAGTTTTCGAAGATCCGCGTTGCCCATGCCTGCACCACTTTCGCCCGCTCGTCGCCGTGCACTTCCATGCAGTCGATCAGGTTCTTGAAGAAATCCTCCATCCCGCCCTGCACGCTCTCATGCACTACGCGCGTGAGCTGTTGGCACATCTGCGCCGTCACCAGGGCCTCCTCCGCGTTCTTAAACCAGATCCCCACGAAAGCGTTCATTGTCACTCTGCGGATCTTTTCGTTGTCCGCGGATCGCCGCAACAGCTCGACGCAGATGTCCGCCACGTCCTCGTGCGTCGGATTGGTCGACACGAAGACCGCCAGGATCATGCACGCTTTTCGGCGGACGAGCACGCTGACGTCCTCGATGCGCGAGCGCACGGATTTGTAGTACTGGAGCAGCATTTTTCCGTACTCATCGGACATTTTCATCTCCTCGTCGTCTATGTTGTCCTCGTCCATGAAGTTGCCGATCAGGTCCAGCGTCGCCTGCCGCACCCACGAGGACACGTCCGACAGCCGCACGTCCAGACAGCGGATCACCTTCACGTCGGTCGACAGCTTCAAATTCTCCTGAAACACGTCGCGCAGCCCGGAGATGGCGTTGCGGCGGAGCGACGCCTGCTGGGCGTGGGCGCAGCCGATGAGGCACTTGAAGCTGTCGTTGCGGACGAGGTGGCGCTGGTTCCAGCAGGCGATCGCCTTTTTCATAAGCACCTGCATCGTGCTCGGGATCAACCCGAGCTGGGCGACCGTCGTTCGCTGCAGGTTGAAGTCCACGGAATCGGGCTGCGACAATCCGTCGGCGAATAACCGCGGAAGCGCCGAGTGCTTGCTGTCGTCCTTGCAGGCCCAGTAAGCGATCAGGTACGACCGCGCGAAAACGGGGTGGTCGGCCGGCACGACGCAGTCGCGGAAGTAGACCACGGAGTTCTGCGTGGTGGTTGCAATCGTTCGCTTTGCGCCGTGCTTGCCTATTTTTGTCGTGGTGCTAGAGCTAGTCCCGACGGCTGCGGAATCGGCAAGCTTCGCGAAGTAGCTACTCGCATTGTTCCTTGGGCTCGGCATTTCTTGCTTCGCACCCTTCATCTTCGAGTTCGTGCCCCCGCCCTGCTTCGGAGACTTCACAGAAGCGGACTGTAGCAGGAGCTCCTGTTTTACCTTCTTCATGCCTGCGGCGCCGGCGGCCTGCGCGGGCGAGCTCGGGCTTGCGGCCCTCCCCATTGGCGGCGCCTTTCCCATCTTCTTCATCTTGTTGCCGCCGGCATTTCCCGTCGACTCCTCCTGCAACAAGAGGTCATCCTCCTGGTCGTTGGGGTTGTTGTCATCGCTTGTCCCCGAAGCGAACAGCCCCCCCGGCTTGCTCCCAGCAGCCCCTTCCCCCTCTGCGCCGCTGCTCGACGACCCGCCGCCACCATCTTCCCCGTCCTTATCTTCTCCCCCTGAAGTAGAGGTCGTCGTCTCGATTTGCGTTTCCACGACAGTATCCAGCGGCGGTACGAAAAGCTTCCCTCTCAGTCCGCACTCCTCCAAATGCCGCAGAATCAGAAACTGGTGCTGAATCAAACAGCTCGAGGAAAAGTCTTCCTCCGTGAGCGCGTCTTGAAAGAGCTTCGGCTTCTCGGTGAGCAGCCGATCGAAAAGCGTCCAGCAACACTTCGAGATAAGATCGTACTCCGTCGACGACTGCTCCGCCTCCGCCTTCTTCTTTTTCATGTTCTTTTTAGCCGCTGCGCTCCCACTCATTTCGTCCTCCTCCATCGAAGGGCGCTTGAAGCCAGGCATCTCGAGTTTTGTCATCAGCTGCTCGTCCTTCACCAGGAGCTCTTCCACGGCCTTTGCATCGGCCTCAGCCTGCTTCTTCGCGGCGTCATCAGGTGGGGCTTCATCAGGCGAGCCTGCTCCCGCCGCCCCCGCAACGTCTTCGAAGTCGAGTCCCAGCCTGTCCTCCTCGGCCTTCTTCTCAGCGCCTTCTTTCTCAACCTCCATCGGTGCCGCAGCATTGGCGTTTTCCCCCGCCGCTCCCCCTACATCACCCGCCGCGCCCATGCCATCGCCCTCCGCGAAGAGTTCGTCCAATCCGTCGTCAACCGGCTTCTCTTCCTCCATCGTCTCGCTGTTCATGACGAGCGTATAGATGTCGTCCCAGTTGTCACCGCCCGCCTTCACCTCCTTCCACCACCGCGCCTGCATCAGCGCCAGCATTCGGCAGCTGCAATCCCGGATCGTCGCCGCCTGGTCCGCCTTCGTGAAGTGCTTCCCGCAGAGCAGCAGCAGCTTCGACACGAGGCTTTGCGCGACCGGAAAGGTGTCCGGCATCAGGTACATCGCGTTCAGGAATTCGACAATCGTGTTTTCCAGCAGGTCCTTCGACTCGTCGGGCAGCGCACGCCCCACCTTGGACGCCCCCGCGCTGGTGCGAAAGATCGTCCGCAGAAACGACGCGGAGAACTCCATGCAAAGCCGGTTGCACTCGTCGAACTGCTTTTTCAGGTCCTCCTCCGTCACCTGCACGGAGTCGAACTCGAACCCGTACGGGTTGCAGCTCGACTGCAGTAACCGCAGGAAGAACCGCGTCCACACGGTGATCTGCGCGTCGCCGGATTTCACCGCGAACTCCTTGCGCTTCGTCTTTTTGTGCGGAATCAGGTGCAAATTGGTGAAGATCTCCTGGAACATGGACCGGCGGTAGTCCGCGGACCGCGCGAAAAAGCTCACCATCAGCTTCTCGCTCGCCTCGCAGAGCCGGATCGTCGTGTGGGAGTAGTAGAAAACGCCCACGCCCAGCACGATCAGCTGGTGGACCAGGTCCGAGGCGATCGCGCTCATCCGCCGCTCCACGTATTCGTGCAGCTTCACGAGCACCTCGCAGCCCCTCTCCTCGAGCTCGTCGCCGACCGCCTCATCGAAGTCCGGGGCCCACTTGGCCTGGCTGTTCTGCCGCGGATCGCGGATGCTCTGGACCAGCTCGCGAAAGATCTGCTTCACGGATATTACCGCGTCCGCGTGGATATCCTCCACAGCGAGCCCGTCGGCAATGTACTTGATCGTCAAAAGCTCGAAGTAGGCGCAGACGGCACGGAGAGGACGAATGCTGAAATTATGTTGAATGTCAATGTTTTATCTTCAGGAGTAGATCTACTTCGTCATGCAGAGGAGAGCTGTAGAGAGACCACAGGGATCATCGGCAACATTGTTTGTTGAGATTCATTGAACAAGGCACGTCCAACATAGAATAGAATTAATACGCTAGTACCCGAATTCCTCTACGGTGCTTATTTCCATCTTCGCTGCTCTCGACGCCTTTTCCGTCTCGCTAGACTTTCCCGCCTTTATCGCGTTTTGGAAACACGGTAGTAGAATCTCGGCGATCTGCGTCAGCTTCTTGGTCTCTTCTGAATCCTGCTCGGATGTAGTTCGAAACTGGTTCTGCGGCGCGGACTGTGCATTATCCAGCTCTCCTGTTTCTGCAGCCGCTGCTTCAGGTGGAGCTTCCACCTCTTCTTCTGGTTCGTCTTTCGCGACCTTCCGCTTTTTCATTTTCGAGCCCCCCTCCCCCTGATCGCCTTCCGCATTGGCCTTCTTTTTCTTCCCACCCCCAGCTTTTGGCGCAGGCGGCGGAGCTGCTGCGGTACTGGTAATGATTGTGACCTCGCGCGAGCGTGTGACGCCGTATTTCCAGGAGAGTTCCTTTACATCGGAGAGAAGGCCGAAAACTTTCTCGAACTTCCGCTGTTCCGTGTCTTTGCCCTGTGCCGCTGCGTAGTCCGTGGCTGCGATGTGCAGTTGCCCGAGCTTCGCCATGTGGCGGGACGCCGGACCCACCATCCTTTCAGCCGAGGTGCTTGTGCGTGCTTCTCGGCAGGATCATGAAAATGAATGCCAATGAGTGTTGTACTTTGTTATTGTCTACTTCTGTGTCTGTCGTGGAAAAAGAGCCAGTTCGTCGTTGGTCCTGCCTTGCAACGGTGAGATCAACCTCAACACGCTTTCCCTGCAAGAAATCTCCAGATAAGGGGTGGTCCAACTCACTGGCGGACCTCTACCAATTTCTTCGAGAAAGAGAAGCCGAAGGGCAAAAGGAAGCCGCGACTATATGGCAAGTACGAAACAAACTACGGGCATGAGCACAACCACAACGCGGTGACCCGCTACGTTTAGGTAAACTGGACCTCCTCCTGGCAAAAGCGCCATCGCTTAATCGTTTTTTTCCGAAGCCGCGTTGTATTGAGATTGAAGATAATAGTACGTGCAGCTCATTGTCATTCGTCAACATCCAAGAACAAATCATTTTCTTCGTTTGTTCGCGGCACGCGCAGTACAGCAACGCGTTAGTTTTCCTTGCCGGGAGTGCGCTTTCGGCAACATTTTTTTCAAATTCTCGGTCATCGCCCATCGTGCGCAGTCCTCTGATTTTGAGAGAAATGAGTATAGAGCTCGTCCATCTTCTCCGG
>RXOD01005954.1:0-11847 GCA_005223375.1 Amoebophrya sp. AT5.2
CACGCCACCGCCAGCAGCAGGCGGAGCCACCCCCCCCGCACCAGCAGCAGAATTTTTACTGCTCCTCACCGCTTCCAATTCGGCCCGGAATTCCCGCATTTTCTCCTTCATCAGATTTTGCGTGTCGCTCGAGTCGGAAAAGAACTCGCGCAGCTTCGTCGAGATCTTCCCCTTCATCTCGTCCAGCTCCTCGCGGGTGTCCTGACGCAATCGCTGTGACGATTCGCGCATTTCCGTTTGCAGCCGGGTCGCCTTCTCGGAGAATTCCTCGACGACGGTCTTCGTCCGCTCCTGCATGACGCTTTCCAGCCAGGTCGCCTTCTCGGAAAACGCTTCCTTCGTCTCCTCCGCGTGTTTCTTGCGCTCGGACTTTTCGTGGTCGACGATCTCGCGTTTGAGGTGCAGGAGCGATTCCTCGACAAAACCAGGCGTCAGTGTTGCACCCTGAGGTTGCGTGGCCGCCGGAGGATGTTGTTGATGGTGTGATAACTTCTCTTCTTCCAGCCGCGCCAGCGCGCTCTTCAAGTCAGTCAAATCGCCCCGGAAGCCCGTCATCGCGGTTTCGCTCGTCTCCAGGTGCTGCTTCAGTCGCGTACCGAGCCGCTCCTTCAGGTCTGCAACCCTCGCGTCTAGGTCCGCCCCCGTCATCGTGGTCCCCAGTTTCTCCCCCAGATCCCGCAGTTTGTCCGTCATCGCGCCGGAGGACGTCTCCCACAGCAAGGTTTTCGTCGCCAGCTCCTCCTTCAACGTCTTCAGGTCTCCTGCTGCGCTACAACTGGACGCCTCGATCACTCCGAGCACCCGCTCGTCCACCTCGGCTCTAGAGTACGTCTCGGACTTCGCGTAGCTCCTCGGCTCCGAGGGAGAGCTCGCCTCCTTCTTCAGTACTTCGAGCTCCAGGTAGAGATCGCCTTTCACCTCCTCGAGGTTCTGGCGCGCGCATTCCAGCACCTCCTGCGTCTTTCGGTTTACGAACACGGTCTGCTCGTCGACGATCTCGGTCGTGATCTCTTTCTGGCGCGCGATCTGCGATTGCAGATCTTCCAGCTGGGTCGTGAACTGCTCCTCGAGCAACGCGCTCTGCAACTTCAGGAAGGAATCTTTGTGGGATTCGAAGGCGGACTCAGCTATGCGCGTGGTGCGTTCCTCCACGTCCTCCCGCAAGGCCGCAGACTCGCGCGCGAACTTCGTTTCGAATGCGGTTTCTTCTTCCACCTCGTAGCTTTTGTTCTCCTCCAGCTGCTGCAAAACCGAGGCCTTCAGCGAATCGAGCCCCTCGGCGAAGTGCTGCTTCAGCCGGTCGGACTCCTCCGAAATCTTTCCGTTCGTCCACTCGGGGAACTTCCGCAGCACCTGCTCCACCTTCTGGCACTCCTCGGTGACCTTCTTCTGCACCAGTTCTGCCGCTTCGGCGCCTGTGATGCTGTCATCGTTTCGGAGGTTCATCTGCTTTTCCGCTTCACTTCTCTGCTCTGCAATTTGCTGCAGCAATTCATCCCTCAACCCCGCAATCCGCCCTTCAACACGGCTCTCCAGCAGAGCATCCGCCTTAACAAACCCGTCGGTCGTCCCCTCGGCAATCATGATGCCTTTCAAATCCGCCAACATCTCCTGCTTCTCGCTCTCCATGCGAGTGGCCAGTTTGATGTCCAATTTCGTGTCAAGCTCCATCCCCACCGACGACGCAATCTCCTCCTTCAGCCCTTCGAATTTCTCGTCCACGGCCTCCAACACCGCATTGCGCTCCTGCTCGAATTTCGCCCCGAGGCGTTCGCGGATCTGCGACTTGAATTCTTCGACTTTCCCGTCCGCCTCCTCCACGCGCGTTTGTAGGTCAGACACTTGCGCGTCGTACTTGGTCGTCATGTTAGAGGCGAAATTCTTCAGCTGCTTCTCGTACGCGTCCTCCTGCACGAACTGCTCCGACGCTTCGGCCAGCTTGTCGTCCATCGTGGCGGTGAGCTCCGAGCGAAGCGTAGTGGCGGCGGCTTCCATCCTGTCGCCGACATCACTGGACATGCCGGCGACTTGCGCGGTCCAGTTCTCGGCTGCCAATTTCTGGGCGTCCGCCAATGCCGAAACCTCGCCGCGAACGGCATTCAGCCCCTGCTCAACTTTGTTCATCTCGGCGACCTGCTTCTCGGAAGCAGCGGTGGAGAGAAAACGCTCTTCGAGTGCGGAGGAAGCGGCATCAACTCGAGTGTCAAGCAGTTCAGCCAACTCGCTCCGCAGCTGGTCGTTCTTCGCGGTGACGTTCGTGGCGAAATTCCGCAGTTGCTGCTCGTAGACCTCCTTTTCGACAAATTTGTCACTGTCACCCTGTGCGGTCGCACCCGCAGCCGCGGCCTGCTGCACTTGTTCTTCTACACCCTCCAGCTTCGCCTGCACGAGATCTCCCAATTCGGTGCGTAGTAAAGCGATATTCTGCTGGACTTTGTCGTCGATCTCAGCGGAGGACGAAAATTCTGCAGTTTGCGCCGCGAGCTTCTCGCCGACGATCGCCGACACTTCGCTGCGAAGATGCGCAGCGCTATCTTCCACCTTTGCGTCGAATTCGCTCCGCAGCGTGCCGAGCCCTTGCGTGAGCTTCTCGTCCACGGCGCTCGCGGAAGAGAAGCGCCCCTCGAACTCCGCCGCCGCAGCCGACAGGCGGTTCTCAACAAGGTCCGCGAACTCCGTGCGAAAGTTCGATGCGTTGATCGCCGCCACCTTCTCGTCCAGCGCCGCAAGCGCCGCGGAGGATGCGAAACGGCCATCCTCCTTTTGAAGATGTTCTTCAGCAGCCGCGCGTGACGCTGACAACTGCGCCTGCAGCTCCACGTCGTGTAGCTGTAACTGGGACTGCAACTCGAGTTTCACGGAATCTAACTGGCTGCGGACGTCGCCCTGTAACGCAGTCCGCTCCTCCGCCAACTTGGTGTGCACGTACGCCTCCATTCCGGCCTGCTGGTCGGCGACTAGACACTCCTTCAGCCCCGGCGCGCGCGCCTCAAACTGTTCGGCGATCAGAACCGTGGCACTCCCCGCGTCGAGCTTTGCGCCCAGGCGCTCCTGCAACTCGGCGTAAACCCGGGTCGAAAAGGCCTCGAGGGAGGCGTCGGCGGTGCTCTGCGCGTGCGAGAGTATCCTTTGCTCGTCTTCCGCGCAGAACGGCTTTGCGCCTGCTGCATAATCCGCGTGCTCTGCCTGTATCTTGCCTATCTGGTCGGCGAAATCGGTGTTCAAGTCCGAGATTCCTTCCGCGATTTGCTTTTCCAGCAGAGCGATCTTGTCGGCCGACAGCTGCTCCACGTTGCTCAACACTCTTTCCGCGTTCGCCTCGATTTTGTGCTCCAGGTCTTGCTTTACCCGCCCGCACTCCTCCGCGGCGTTCGATCTCGCGGACGACAGGATGAAGTCCACGTCCGCGTCTTGCGCCATTTTTTCCATCCTGGCGCCGAACTCCGTGCGCATCTGCTCCATCGACTTCTTGCCCTCCGCGTCGTGGGTCTTTATCTTCGCGCGCATGTCCTCAGCGGTTGTTTTCAGGAAGTCCTTCACCTTCGCGCCAAACGAGTCCTGCGCGTCGCGAACCTTCTCGAACACCTCGGCCTTCAGAGTGGTCGCCGAACTCTCGATCTTGGCGTCGCACTGGGTGGAAATTTCGTCTTTTTGCTCGCTCAGCGCCCGCTGCAACCGCTCGGCGAGCTGATCGGGGGAGACGACGGTGGCGGGGTCGACCGAAGCTGCTGCTGCCTGGTGCTCGATATCCTCCTGCAGCCGTTGCAGATCAGCGGCCAGTTTCGCGCTCATCGACTCGAACCTGCCGTCCACGGCGACGAACCTACCGCCGACACCCTCCAGTTGCCCGCCAAGCTCCTCCAATTTCCCGTCGACGACGTGCAGCCGCTCGTCCACGGCCTGCGAGCTGTTTTCTTGTTCCAGCCCGCTCAGTTTTTCATGGATGACCCCGAGTCGCTCGCCCACTTCCGCCTTGAAGAGCCCCAAGTCGGTCTTCACTTCGTCAGAGCCTGCGGTCGACGCGTGGCTGTTCGCCCCCTGAAGTAGATCCGGATCCCTCTGATCACCATTGCGCTCCCCAAGAGCCTCGACGGCCGTCACCCGATTCTGCAGTTCGGCCAGCTTCCCGTCCTGATCCGCAAACCGGCCCTCTACTTGCCCCGCAAACCGGCCCTCCATCCCGCAGACCCTTTCTTCGCAGCCCCGAACGCGGTCCTCCAGTCTCGCTCCTTTCTCGGGAGCCACCTCGAAGATGCGCTCCTCCAGACCGGCCACCTTCTCCTCGGTCGACGCAACGCGCTCCTTCAGCGAGGCGATCTTGTCCGTGTCCTCCGGCGATCCGCCGCAGCCCGACTGGAAGGCCGAGAAGTCTGCCTCGTTGAGCCGGCTGTTCAGCTTCTCTTCCACCTCGGCGAGCACTTTCGCCTCCGACTCGGCGACTTTGCCGTCCACAATGCCGTTCGTCTTCTCGATCAGACCGGCGCCAAACGCCTTCAGTTTCCCCGTGAACCCGTCCTGCATGCTCTGGATTTTCTCCGCCGTGCCGGCGGAGAGCTCGCGGGACGCGGCCTCAATCTTCTCGTCGACGACCTCCTCTGACGGGAGGAAGGCGGGAGGAGCTGCAGCTGCACCCGGAGGAGCCCCATCTGATGGTGCAATCTGAAGATCATTCTGGTTCTGTTGCAGTTCATCCACCGCGATCTTAATGTCCGAAAGCTCTCCGCGAAGTTTCGCCTCCAAGCTGCCGCAACGGTGCTCTCCGTCGATTTTCATCCGCTCCTCGATCTCCTCCAGCGACTGGTGCAGCACGTTGATGTGTGCCTGGTTCTCCTCCTTCAGCTGCTCGCGCACGAATTCCAGCCGCGGGACGATTTCCTTTTCGACAACCTCGCCTGCAACCTCGGCCTTCACTTCCTCTTTCAGGGTCTGCATCCTGCCGTCGACCTTCTCAACCAGCTCCGTTTCCAGCTTGTCCTCCACGATCGCGATTTTCTCGGCGACCTCGCGCTGAATCTCCGCGGAGACCACGTCCTTCCGCGCAAAGTGCTCCTCGACGAAAGAAGTCATGTCGCTCAGCGAGGAAGCTGCAACCGTCCCCGCACCTTCCGGTCCCGCCCCCGCTGCGCCAACTGTTTCCAGCTTCTGCAGGACGTACTCATCGCCCTTCCTGATCTGATTCACGAGATCGTCTTTCACCGCCTGCAACACCGTTTTCACCTTCAGCGAAAGCTCGTCGCACCCCTCCTTCACCTTGAGGTTGGTGCTCTCCGCCTGTGCTTGCAAAGCCTTGTTCACGGCCTGGAATCGGGAGAGAATCTCCTTCTCTAGCTGCTCCTGGTCAAGGCGGGACTGCATCTTGCTCGGCGAGTTCGGGTTGGACGACGCAGCGTGCTCACTGGTACCAGATCCCGGGAGGGCGGCTACTGAGGCGCGACTGGCGGAAACCTGTCGGAAGCATTCAATGCAGCTGCAGCTCGTCTCCACCTATTCGTTTCTCGACCCCACCGTCCCTCACGCTACCTAGTATACCACGACCACGACCATCAAAAATATTTGTTGTAGTATACCTCCTGCAGCACTCTCCCAACCTCGGCCGCCAGCAGGTTCTTTACCTCCACCTCTGTGTTCAGAATCCGCTCCAGAATCCGCGTCTCACTCGTTGTCAGCTTCTCGAAGAAGTCGCGCGCCGTGTCCTCGCAAAGTACCCTGTTTTCGTCGCTGCTCTTTAGGACCAAGTCCTTCGCGAAGTCGGAGAGCTTCGTCGTCAAGCTCGACTCCTGCAGCTTCATCGAGCTATCGAGAGAGTCACGAATTTCCTTCTCCTTCTCGATCAGATCCTGCTGAGTCTGAGTGTAGACAGCCTGCGCGCGGTTGTCTGCGTGGTCCTTCAAAAACGCGTGCGAAAGCTTGGTGGCCCACTGGTGATGCGCGACCACCTCCTGGACGTGCTCGGCTGCGATTGAATCAATGTGTTGCGATTTCAAATCTTTTTAAATTCTAAAATTTTAATTTTTATTTTTTTCCAATGAATTGTTCCATGAGCCGCATCAACATCTGAGCGTTAGGCAATTGTAAATTCGCAGTGACACCTGCAGACGCTATCTCCACCAGTAAAATTCCATGCGTTGCGGCGTCACATTAACGCTTGAAATCCATATCACTGCTACTACAATACCAACGTCTGAACACCGCCGTAACACAACCATTCAACTGATTTGTAAAGCATCACATGTGACATCACACTTGCTTCCGTAAAAATCATATCACATCCACTGAACTAGCCAGCTTTCACGCGTCACATGTAACGCTTGGAAACCGTATTACATCCACGGAAGTGGGCTGCTTTGAGGCGTCGCATGTGACGCGTACAAACCGTTTCACATCCGTTGAGATGGCCTGGCTTGGCGCGTCACATGTGACACCTGCAAACCGCATCACGTTCATTGAAGTGATCTGGTTTGAGCAGGCGTCACATGTGACGCTTGCAAATCGCATCGCACCTGCTCCTGAAGAAGCCAAATGTGTTGAAGGCGTTGCTGGTGCTGGCGCTTGCAAAGGAAGAAGCGCCCAGCTTTGAACGTGTTATAGATATACCTGCGCTTCCGCCTCCGCCTCCGGCCCCGCCGGCGAACATCGCGCTATCTACTACCGACCCCAGTCTACTCGCGGAACTCGAGAAATACTCCAGTTTCTTTTCATTCAACTCCCGAAAGAAGTCATCCACGCTTTCGTACTGCGGCCCGGGGGCGCTTGTTCCAGCTGCAGCACCCAACCTGCCGCTCGTCTTGCTCAGCGAAGTTTTGCTTTTTGTTTTCACCTTGGTCGCTACTTCGAGGCCGGCATCTCCGCCCGCGGCGCTCTCAAAGGCTCCGAATGCGTCTCCACTGTCGCTCATGCCACCAGCTGCATCATGCTTGTCTTTGTCTACTTCGTTCGCAGCCCCGGCGACGTTGTTCCCCAAGTCGTGCTGGAGCTCAAAGTTGCTCCACTCCCCGCCCTGTTCGGCGCCCGCGCCGGTCATGTCGGCGTACGGGTTCCTGGCGGCTGCGTTAGCTCCCCCTACCGGGATCAGTTCGAAGTGCTTCTTCCGTTTGTTCGTGATGGTCCGGCGGCACTTGTCCTCCAGTGGCTGCCAGTAATTCCGGATCCACGCGGTGCGGTTCTTCTCCAGCAACGAGGTACGGTTCTCCATCCACTTCCGGTACAGAAACGAGTTCTCACTCGCGTCCAGGACCGGAATCTTGGCGAGCACGAGGCTGCTGCTGGAGCTGCTGCTGCTATAATCGACGGCGCCGGCGTGGTGGGCGGTGGTAGCAGTTCCACCTGCTGTTGAGGCCTTGCTGAGATGAGTCCTTCCCCCCGCGGGGTGGTCAGCAGCACCGCGGTCGTCGGCGAGCTGCGACGGGCTCGCGGCGATGGCCAGAGAGGGCGTGCCGTGATCGTGCTGCCTGCTTCCAGGAAGATGGGCTGCCGCTGCAGCAGTCGGGCCCCCGTTCGTCAGACTGATCTGTCCCGGAAGATCTCGGTCTCCTGCCGAGCCCACGCTCACAGCCGCGTGGTGCTGCAGCTCCCCCTGCTTCGTCCTCCTGCTCGGGGTCCTTGACGAGAACGCGCTGCTCCCCCCTTGATGGTGAAGGTCGCTGGCTTTCTTCACGTAGCTGGTGTGCAGCGGGAGGAACTTGGTCTCGAATTTGTTCCCCACTTTTTTGTCGAAAATCCCTAGGTACTTTTCCATCTCGACTTCCGAGATGGTGTTCTCCTCCAGCGACTGGATCAGAAATTCTCGCGCGTTCTCCAGCATCCCAAAGACTTCCGCCTCGAAGTTTTCACTCGGCAGGACGATGTCCCGGCTGATGCACCCCCCGAAGTACTCCAGCGCGCCCTTGATGCACCGCTCGCCCGCCAGCTGCGTCAGCAACTCGCGGTAGGTGGGAAGTTCCGCAATGTCGTGGATCACCACTGCCGCTGTCGTTGAAGTTGTAGAAGTTGAAGTTGTCCCCCGCTTTGTTCCACCCGATGTAGTTGGTGCTGTTGCAGTCGATGATGGAGGAGAAGGACCACCTGCTCCAATATCCCCTACCGCCCCTGCGCCGGAGGTGGATTTTTCCTGTTGCAAAAGTGCGGCCTTGTTGCTCGCAGATCGCGTGCTCACAGCGTTGAGATAGCGCTTCAGCAGCGCCGCGACGTCCTGACCCGTGAGCAGCTTGTGCTGCGTTGGAGGCAGATGAACCCCTCCTGGACCACCTCCTGTTGTTCCCCCTCCTGGGAGCGTCGGAGGCCGGTTTTTTGATGAGGAGGAGGAGGAGGCGCTGATTGCTGGTGACGCGGTCAACTGCTCGTGGTCCAGCTGAGGAGTCATTCTCGCGCGCCCCCCCGAAGCGGATGAAGATGCATGGGCACTCGTGCTGGAGAGCGATTTTAAATTCTGCAGTGAGACCCCGACGTCGAATCGCTTCTCGCGGAGGAGAGGAGAAACCCGCTTCTCCACTGCCTCGAGCTCGGCGGCAGAGAAAAAATCGTGCTCCTGTAATTTTTTTACGTTGAAATTTTGATAGTCGACCACGTCCGTCACCGTCTATACTCCGTCTTCCGATGTTGTCCGCATCGATTGTAAATGAGCTCGTGACCGCGCCCGATACTGGCAAAATGCCATACCTTGAACGCACTTTCCAGCGTCGCGATCGCTTTGCTGGACAGATTCGGCGGCTTCGCCCCGCTAGCCGAGCAACACAGGAAACTCGTTTTTTTCGCCGACCGCGCGTCGTTCATCTCTCCACCTCCTGCCGCTAGCGCCACCGCTGAAGACGAGGTGCAGCTGGGTGGAGGTCCTTCAGCTACACTGGTGCTGCCCGTTGCGGTTGCCACAACGCCGCCGCGATGCAGTTGTCGTACGATCCGCAGCACCACCTCGAGTTGGTCAACGGACTGTATCGCGTGCTTCTGCAGCCCCACGTCGTCGTCTGCTTGTTCCGCGCCATCGTCCTCAAAGTACACTGTGACGTCCGAGAGAAGCAACAAAACCGCGTACAGAAGCCACACGTAGTGCTGCGCGCGTGGTCCGCCCACCTGCTGGTCGTCTGCAGCGGCAGCGGCGCCACAACTCCGCGCCCCCCGACAGGAGGAACTTTCCGAGTCGAGATACAGCACAGCGAGATTGCTGTTCCGCGGATGTGCTCGCGCGAAGGCCCACACTCCTCTAGCTTTCTCTGACCCCGCAGCGGGAAAACTTCGCTTCTTCCGGGCCTCCTGCACGCGAGACACGGAGTTCAGAAACCCAGTCTTGTTGGGGGAGGCGGCACCTGAAATAAAGTCATTTTCTAGCGACTTCGCTCAGCATACAATGCCTCCGATCAACTAAGTACAACTACTTGTTCTGCAGAGAGCATCGCTCGAGGTACTGAATGAATCCAGCAAAAAATAAATGAAGAATGATAATGTTGATATAAATGCCTGCGACGCTGAGGATGGCGACGGGCTTGGCGATGGTTTCCAACTGGCGGAAAGCTTCGGGATTCGGGAGTAGCGCCGAGCCATCCTCGGAGGGGATCAAGAGCTGGACGGGAGCGTCCCACATTTTCCGTTCGACTTCGAGACCTTAATTTTAGTATAGTACGGAAAGAACAACGAGAATGATGGATCCCTATCTCAATTGTCCTCCATCTCAACACCAGGTATTAAACGTACTTTATCTATACGTACAGGAAGATGGTCGCATGTTGCGATCTGGTCTGTTGATACTGATTCAGATTCTGTTCTTTCTGTTGAGTCGACGGCGCACAGTGTCGACGTCTTCAGCTAGAAAGAAAGTGCGTGGAGGACGAGGAGGTCGAGGTACAACCGTTACGTCCTTGTACTAACTTGCATGCCTTCGCGTCCGGACACCATATCGTTCAGTAGGGCTTGAGCGTACGAGGACGAAGCCACATCAAGGTTAGAGCTAGACGGGCGCCGTCGAGCTGGTTTCTGAACACATTCTCAAATAGAGGCGTCGAGACCGTCGGAGGTCAGGTGGCGCTATGCCGTCGAGCACAAGAAAGGCCATCGCCAGGGGCAACATGGCCGCTATAATAGTCATGCACGGGCATGGGGTCGTCAAGAACTAGATTCACATTTCTTTGATGAAATCTGATTCTACTTCTGACCGCAATCAATCAAGCGTCCTTCTTGTCAACATTCTCTTTTGCTATGATGCTGGAACAAGTGAGAAAATGTGGTAGTAATCTTGGCAAACCAAAAGTTAGTAGCTGGATGAATCAACGAAAAAAATTATTCGTAAACCCTGGAGTCACACACCACCACCTAACTTTGCAATATGGCCAATATCACTGCGTCGCACCAGTTCCAGTTCATGCGTGTGAGCGTTTGAAAGTGGAAGACGTATACCACGCTTCCGCGACGTCTGGTGCTGGGCTACAGCTTTCGCGGCGTCGGGGGGCTCACAGCGTTCTTGTAGCACGCTGAGGCTGATCCGCATCTACTAAGAAACCATTATGGCCACGGTAGTGGCGCAAGGTAAGGTACTACTTTTCGACCGGAAAAAACGTAATAAATTTCACGACGGGCTGGACGTGAAGTAGTCGATGAGATTCGATTGATAATCCATTTATGTTCGTAAATTAATTGATTATTGTAGTAGGTGCACAGGCTTAAAATAAAACCAGCTGGCGCAGCCGCAAAATATACAAAGTAGATCATCTTCATGGCCACCGCCGCTCCGATCTCACTTTCCACCGTCTTGTCGGTGGGGACGGGCCGACCAGGAGCACTATCATCCTCGGCGCAAAATGGAGTCGTTTACCAACGTATATCACCAATAAGAGTCCACGAGTATGTACATGAATCAGCTATGCTTTAACGTGCGTCAAGGAAATTCTAACGCCTGCGATTCCTCAAGAACGTTGATTGTGCATCCAAAAGTATTAATTCGAGTTGTAGTGACAGTGAGATTCGTTCAATAGTCCGCCAGCGGTCGATCCAAGTTCTATGATCGACCAGTGATGGTCCATCCGAATGTGCCTACTACAAATTTATGTCCCAACTTCTTCCCAAAAATCTGAGACCGTCAGCACCACGGACTCCTCCTCATCCTCTTGATCGTTGCCTTTTTACCCTCCATCTGTTGCCCGTGCCGGGAATCCTTTCCCCGGGTTTGCACACAATGTGTACTTGTTCTTGTACGCATAGCGAATAAGATAACCCTTATTCGTTATGCTGACCGGAACCGGAACAAGAGGACCCTGGCAAGCCAACTCCGTCCGAGGCGTCGTTGGTATCCATATTTGTCATCCTCTTCTATTAAGTTACTGGAACTAGTACTAGCTACTTACGCACCAGCCACTGCCTCTGCCACGTCCGGCGCGCCTGCATCGTCCTGCCTCTGCTTTCTTCGGCCTTGACCTTTCTTCGGCTTCTGACAGGGCGGAGTGCGCCCTGCCTCCTTCGCTTGCTTTTGCTTCATTTCCGCCAGTTCTTGGTCAACCATGGCCAGGACGCGGCGGCGATCGAGATTAATGTCCCACTCTTCCCTTTGCACGATCGACAGACGACGTTCGAGGGCCGGAAAGGAGTAGTACCTGAAGTATCCATGAGCGAGACAAGCATTCCATATGTCTGGCTCTGTCTCTGGGGATGATCGGCTATCAAGCCCTAGCGAAGTCGATCTATCAATCAACTAGTAACATTAACATGCGCCGGAACCGGAAGAGTAGCAAAAGCATGTCCACTTCAGAAATGTTAATAAAACGCTGGTCATTAATATTAACATGTGCATGCAGTCTCTGTAAATATAGAAGGTAAGGTAAGGTAGAAGTGAATCTGTAAATATAGAAGAGATAGGTACGCACACAG
>RXOD01005955.1:0-11841 GCA_005223375.1 Amoebophrya sp. AT5.2
TGAGAACACACGTCGTTCAACAGCTTTCTCTTCTACAACCTGGCGAATGCGTCTTTGATTTCGGATCCAATTCGAAGCGAAGTGGAAAACATTTCGAAAACCACTGCCGATGCTTTGCGCGTGCAGCGGCGCGCCTGGGTGCGTGACCTCTTGCGCAAGTTGCGAGCACTCCTCGCGAACCTGCAGCATTTGTGGTCGAGGTTGGGTTGCGAGCAGCGCCTTCCCCTTGCACGCACCGACGATCTATTACGCCACTTTCGGAAATTGGGCGCCGCGCAGAGTGAATCTTGCGACTTCATCTACGAGATCCGAAACGCAAAAGGGGACCAGGAGGCCTGGAACCGCGGCGAGGGAATTCACAATCACAGTAGGCCACCAGAGCATCCGAAGAGATATTACGGATGTGGGGGGCCGCCCCACACCCGACGGAGGAAACAAGAAGCGTACGACAGTATTGAGTATGTAGATGAAGAACATTGGGCATTCGCCGATCTGCCCCTGAAAGACGTGCGCAGTAGAGCAACGGAAAAAAGAAAAGATAGAGCGAGAAGATTGAAGGTTCGGGCCGATCTTGTAAAGTAAGTACCACGTAGCTGTGCAACTCCAACTAGCTACGAGTACGTGGCGTTGCTCTTGTGTTTAGGTATCAGGTTCAGGTCGGGTTTTAATATAGGCTTACAGACGCACGATGAGAAACACTAACTAACACCGACGACCCTTTCAGTATTGGTAATTTTGGCCTCGCTCTGACTTTCTCTTTCACTTTGTTTTGAAATACGTACAGATCATACCCTTGTTTTGATTTTAGAAACGCCGACGTGGCCGGCGGCGACTGGGCTGAGAGCCACGTATCGGACGACACCGCCATGAGCAAGTCGCAGATATATTTGCTGGCTTTTCTCGACGACGACGAGGTCGAGGCGCCACTGGTTGCTGCATCAAAAATGAACAATGAGTGACTTTTTACAACAAGTAGAATTGAATTTGTCCCAAGGCAAGTAGGTATTAGCACAAGCAGTGGTCATCGATGAACGAGAAGCAAGTGAAACATCCATGGTCTACTCCTCGGTGCAGTCTCTTCGTATATTGTGTTCCTGGTGTCATGTTCTTGGAGTGCACGCTCGTAGGCATAAGGACAGGTTTTGGAGCGAGGTGGTAGTGGTACTATTAATTCGTAGCCCGCAAATGACCCCGCGACATTATGATAATAGATAGTTGCAAATCGCGAAACGAAACACGGCCCAATTGCAATATCCAGCATCGCACGTACGTTCGGGCTGTACGCTCTTGCAGAAGTTGAAGTTCTAGCAATATTAATAGTGATTGTGATAGATGGAGAGCGAGAGAGCATCTCATTCTCACTCTCACAGCTTCTCGTGCATGTCGTGCCAGTTCCTCCTGCTCCTCCTCGTCTCCATATCACGAAAGCGCGCTTTTTGTGCATCCGAAAACGATGGATACAGAGTTCCCGTATGCATCAGCATTGCCACCCAACATCGGTTTGCTGAAAAATGGTCGGGCATGACCTCCTCGTCTGGATGAAACAACGAACTCGCGTCGCGGGCTCACACAAGATCTCAGGATCAAAGACAAGGAAAGCAGTGGCTGTTGCCCGAGAACTCGGATCCAGATCAATGAATCAGGAGGATTTGTTGGTGTTTCGATCACAAAAATGAATGTGACAAGCTTGCTACTTACTGTGGCGCAGTGCCTCTTCTAGGGACTAAAAAGACATAGACTTTTTGTTGATGCCGCGTTTTGATTATCGGTCTGCGTACGCAAGCTGCATCCTAATTCCTCTGCCTCGACAATCGCCAACAACTGCTGCAACTCCTACTCCATCAAAAAACGAAAACCAGTATCATAATATAGGCACCAGTTTTGGCGGGTCTCAACTAGAAGTTTTAATTTTTTTTGAATAATTTTTTATTCGTTGTATTTTAGTCTTTTACTTTTTTACCCTATCTAACTCGTTGATCATCTACGTTTACGTACGCGTGGTTCGAAGCCCGCAATTCCTCAACGGAACCAGCTGCAAGAAATCAAATGTCTGCACAACATAAGCTCCATGGCATCAAGAGCGGGCAGCCGCAACCGATCCCATTCACCAGTATCTGCATCCGCTTTGCGAATGGCGAGGCGATTCGAATTGCGCAAAAAGATCTTCCGGAGACAGCGAGAGTGAGCGGCTATCCGACGGTCCGAGACCTGAAGGAAGCGGTATCCAAGCGCTTATCGTCGGCGGGATTTCCTGGCTTTGACTACGCGGTGGGAGGAGTGCGATCATCGAAGGCTCACAACAACAGAGTCTTCCAGTACGTGCCGCCAACCTTGATTGAGTTCCTGCTGCCGCAGGAAAACGTCGACGGTGACGCGGTCTCGATTTCAAGCCGAACAACCTCCTCTTCTTCCGGCTCGCCTGTACTACCGTTCCGGAGGACGGCATGTGATTGTGAAGCAGCAATGTTAGAGGTCGACAAACGGGTGCTGGACACATTCGGAAATAAGGAGAACAACGCGGGCATGCGCACACCAGGCGAATGCTTTTTACCCGACCACTACCCGCTTGACGCAATCCTGGCCAGAGAGGCATGCCCGCCCGAAGAGCTCTCCGTGATCATCCGCGGGGGTCTGCGAAATTTCGCCAACGTGCAAGTGGTGCCTCTGCCTGGGCCGCCGACTCGTCAGTACTTCGGGCTGTCGCGGTATCTGGATCGGAGGATGCTGACGCGCGATGAGACCACCGCTAACACCTGGATAAACGTGGCAGATGGACGGGCAGCCGCACAGATTCAACGAGCACGTACGGACCCGGATACACTTTCCAATCTCCTTCAGGAATGGGCAGAGCTTCGCATTTGCGAAGATCTCTTTGCGTTTGTCTTTCCCCCAGGCGAGGAGAACGGGAATTCTCATTCGTTCACCTTGACTCGCCGCGAGTTTCTGCGCGAGCTGGTCTACATGATGGATGACGAGGAAGTATGCAGTTCAAAATTCAAGATGAGGGACTATCCTTACGGTTACGGGCAGTACGTGGACGATCAGCATTGGGGAGGCTGCTGTTCGGCGCTGAGCGTGGCATACGCTGTTGACCCGCAGGGCGCTGCAGTCGACGTCCTGCGGCGATTGCAGCTGATTCTGAGAGACGCCATGGCGGGGAGTCAGGAAGACGTTGCAGATGAAGCGCGCCTTTCGATAGAGCGGACGGCGAGAACTCTCCCCAGCGAGCGGGGCGCCTTGCGGTCTAGTTGGGACGAACCTCTTCTATGGCGTGCGGCAGAAGCTGGAGACGAGGCCTTTGCGTGGAAAGTACTTACGGCAATGTGCCGACCCGCGAAAGAAGGCACCGGCCTGTCAGCGTGGGAGAACAGTTGCTTCGATCTGTTTGACACACTGCATTCGACGGTGTGTTACACCAAATACTTCTGTTCACGAGACGGATACGACAAGTACCCCGCAACCGAAAACGATCCTGGAAGGAGCGGCTTTGCTCGAATCCTGAGGTCGACCCGATCGCCGCGGATATGGGCAGCCGTCTTAAACCGGCCCGAATTGCGCGTGCGTTCGCGTAGAACAGTGCAGCCTCGCCAGGACGCCGTGCGGGCCGAGTCAGGAGCTCCCTCGCAGAGCGGACTGCGTCTGTTGCTTAACGTTGATGCGGTGCAAGTTCCATACGCTTTCGAATTTTCCCGATCTGAGGGGGATCCAGACGTTTTCGGCACCTTAAGGGAACTGTTGTGGCGGCATTTAGAGGATCCGGCTGCCGGCGTAGCCGCGTGCGGAAGCTGGTACGCCGTGGTAGCGCAGTTCTTTTCCGTCTACTTGCACGACGAGGACAAGGACCACGACCGTACGGCGGAATCACAACCGGAAGTCGGATTTGATCGGAGCGCCGGCCGACGACGAAATATTTTTGTGAAAACTCTTGAGGACTTCGTGGAGATGAGTTGCGCCAGCGTTGATGAGGATATGAGTGATGACGAAGAGCGTGATTGGGCTACGGCTACGCACTACTATCGGGTGCGCCAGGATCTCATCTTTTCGCTGATCGTGCATCTCCGCTACCTCGTTGAGGATCTTGCTAGGATAGCGGAAGCGCCCAGCGAAACTTGGAAGAAGTATAGCAGCACTGCGGAGCACGTGTTTCGCTTTCTTTTCTGCGACCAAGCGGCCCATGCGTCGCTGCATTCCGAGCCGGGGAAGCGAGATGCTTGGTTGCGTGACCTCTTGCGCAAGTTGCGAGCACTCCTTGCGAACCTGCAGCATTTGTGGCGGCGGTTGGGATGCGAACAGCGCTTCCCACTGTCACGTACGACTGAGCTATTGCGCCACTTTCGGAAATTGGGCGCCGCGCAAAATCCAGTGTGCGATTTCATCTACGCACTTCGGAACGCTCAACATGTTGAGGGCGCCCACAAGCAGTACAGCCGGCCCAATCATCCAAAGGAGAGGCACGAGCACTTGCATTGGATTTTTGACCCAAAGGAGGAGCACTGGTCGCGGTTCCGCGAGGGCTACGAGGGTTACGGCTACCGCTATTGGAGTAAGGTTAAGGTAGAGGAGGTGGAACTCGCCGTGGATCTGCTGGTCAAAGACGTGCGCAGCCGTAGGCCTCAGGCTAAGCCGACAGTGAAAAAAAGAATTAAAGCGAGACGGAGGTGGTGGACGCCGATGTAAACGACGTAGCTACGCAACTCCGATTACGACACCGTGGCGCCAGCACTCCTGTTAGTTTTATTTTATCAGCATGCATGGTGCTCCTGCAGATTTCGATGTATTTTTTATCTTATGTTCGTATTTACTTACCTACGTACTAAATTTTTTGTGAGGTTTTGGATTTGGTTGTAAGTACTTGTATACGCTTACGTACAGACTCACGCGCGCGAAGATTTGTAGGCATTTTTTAGGGTTAGCAACACTCTGGACCATTTTGGCCAGATGTATGAAGCACTTTTCTTTGTTTTGCGTTGGAACTAGTTGTATATCCCGCCGTTGCGATCGCCGCCGCCGGCCTCTTGCTTTTACCGTCGCACCGACGAGAGTTTAAGCATGCTACGTTTTCCAATTTCTCGAATTGGCACACGATGCGTGAAAGATGAACAATACTTTTTTATAGAAAAATGATTTTTTTTACATTTACTGGCCTACAAAAGAACAAGAAAAGTCTTTCACACTGAAGTGCACAATCGCGTCCGGGACCGGGTATCACCACGGTGTTGGCTTTCAAAGAGCGCGGCGCGCAACAATGATCATTCTCGGTTAGCACTATCAAGGGTCGAATGCACTTGCAGAAGCCTGATCGAAGGAAATCAAAATATTTGTTTATCACACGCACGTCGTCGTCGGCCTCGGCCTCGGCGTGGATCAAGCTATATCATATGATATCTATGTAGATCATCCGAGAATGTATGGCTTGGATCCTGGTTGTGGAGATGCCTCGATCTCCGATCCGTATCCGCCTACGCCGCGTTGATGTAAGCTGTAAAAGCGAAGCCAGATCATACGCAGCACGCAGACAATGAGTCTTAAAACGCAACACAGTGCTTTGCTTGTGTTTCTTTTGATATTATCGCTTTGTGTAGGAGTAGGCAGGTTGCAGCAAAGTTGGTTCCCTTCCACCTTCATTTACTAAAGTACAAGCACAAAGAGACAAATCTACGGGTACGGCAAAATGGAAGTAGCTACACAGCACGGCAGGAGCGCGCAGCCGCGTCCGATTCCATTCACCAGCATTTGTGTACGATTTGCGAATGGCGAGGCGATGCAGATTGCACATGAAGACCTTTCGGAGACAGCTAGAGTGAGCGGCTACCCGACGGTCCGAGATTTGAAGGAAGCGGTGGCAGAGCGCCTCTTGTTGACGGGATTTCCTGGCGTTGACGACGCACCAGAATCGGTGGGCAAGAGGGGTACTAGACTTTTGCCGTACATTCCGCCAACGCTGATCGAGTTCCTGGCGCCGCATGGTCGGTACGAACCTCCAATCGCATCAGGAAAAGATGATCCTAGCTGCTGCTGCATTGTTCCGGAACCGGATAGTTCTGCATCTCTGGATGCCGATGCTGGTAGCTTCGGCACTACGTACTACTTTCTCTGCGACCACTATTTGCTGAGCGCGTTGGCGCGTGAGGACGGCGCGCACGGGGAACTCTCGGCGATCGTACGAGGGGCTTCGCGAGATTTTTCCGCTGTTGAATTCGTGTTCCTGCCAGGGCCGCGGTCTCCCTGCATGTCCATGTGGTACCGGGTGTTTACCAATTTGCCCGAGAGCCAACGAGAACGAATTGGAATTATTCTCCGGAATTATGATGACTTTTTCGGAATGGAACGGTTCGGAGGACTCGGAGGATGGAACTTCGGAGGCGATGACCCGCCGGATGGCGATCTTCGCGGCCTCGTCTTTCCCCCGTCGGAGGAGAATGGCTATGTTTTTCCGGTTACTCTGACGAGACGAGAATTCGCGCGCGAGACGATCTACATAACGGAAGACAAACTGTTGTGTGATCATGCAGGCTCATCGGCATCTTCCCAGTGGGGGGATCGTCTTGCTATGCACACCGGTAGACGTCCAGCAAGAACATCAGAGGACCTACGTACAGACTTCTCGGAGGACTCGGCACTGCGCTACGAGCCGGTGCACTACGAGTCGGCACTAAGCTTTGCCCTCGCGGAAGATCCCGACGGAGCGGCGATGGACGTACTGAAGAGATTGCGGATGATTTTGCGCGGTGACCGCGAATCTTTGGGAGAAGCCCCCGCGAGCCAGGGAGGGAACGAAGCTACGCCTTCCGCTTCCCTGGTAGAACGCGCTGCCAGTGCTTTGGACAAGCGGGGGGAAAAGGGCAACGCCCCCTTGCTCCTGTCGTGGCGCGCCCCCTTGCTCCTGTGGCGCGCAGCCGCTGCTGGAAACGAAGCCTTTCTGTGGGAGGTCCTCACGGCAGCATCATATCATCCTCGCTCGGATAGCAAGCACTTGGACTTGTTCGGTGACGCGTCCTCGCCGTCGCAGCAAACAAGAACAAACTTAAAATTTGAGTTTGACCTGTTCCAGACATTGCATTCATTTGTAGTATTATGTGCGGGGGTCCCGGGGGTGTGTCCTGAGTGTTGCTTCGAGGCCGAGAGTGGTGTTGGGTGGATCTTGAAGCTAAGCCGGTCGGCGAGAATCTGGGCCGCGGTATTGAATCGCCCTGAGTTGCGAATGCGATCGAAGGCAAAAAGACAATTCTTTCACGAACCTGTGCCCGCGGCCGACGACATCTCGCAGAGCCAAAGTGGACTCCGGCTTCTGCTGGACGTCGACAGAAATCCCGACGCCTGTTGTGGAGACGACTTTTCCTTACCCCCACTAGCGGAACTAATGTGGCAGCGCATCGAGAAAACGGCCGCAGAGACCACGACGTGCGCCAGCTGGTATGCGGTGCTTGCTGTCTACTTCGCCGCCTATCTTCATGACGTCGATTCGGGGGCGAGGGCGGAGGCCAGGGAGCTGCGGCTGGAGGACAGCGTGGGGGCCCGGCGGCGTCTGCTTGTGGAAACACTAGAGCGGTATCTCTTTCCAGCTATGGACGATGAAGGGTTTCTTGCTGAGGAAGAGGAGGAGTGGTGGCCGATGGGGTTCACGATTCGATGGGGTGATCCGGTAGACCTCATCGCCTCGCTAATCGTGCACCTCCGATATCTCATCGGAGATCTGACCACGATTGTGGAAAAGCCTTTCAACGCTTGGAGAAAGGAGAGCAACACCGCGGAGACTGTGTGTCACTTTCTCTTCTACAACTTGGCCAATGCGCCTTTGATTTCGGATCCAATTCGAAGCGAAGTGGAAAAGAGTTCGAAAACCACAGGCGATGCTTTGCGCGTGCAGCGCTGCGCCTGGGTGCGTGACCTCTTACGCAAGTTGCGAGCACTCCTCGCGAACCTGCAGCATTTGTGGTCGAGGTTGGGTTGCGAGCAGCACCTTCTTCTTGCACGCACCGACGAGCTATTACGCCACTTTCGGAAATTGGGCGCCGCGCAGAGTGAAGCTTGCGATTTCATCTACGAGATTCGAAACGCACAAGGGGACCAGGAGGCCTGGAACCGCGGCGAGGGAATTCACAATCACAGTAGGCCACCAGAGCATGGGCATCCGAAGAGATATTACGGGTGTGGGGTGCGGTGCGACAGTAAGTATGCAGATGAAAGAAGAGCATTGGGCATTCGCCGATCTGCCCGTGAAAAACGTGCGCAGTAGAGCAACGGAAAAAAGAAAAGATAGAGCGAGAAGATTGAAGGTCCGGGCCAATCTTGTTGTAAAGTAAGTACCACAATCACGTAGCTGTGCAACTCCAACTAGCTACGAGTACGTGTTGCTCTTGTGTTTTTTAGGTATCAACAGGTCGGGTTTTAATATAGGCTTACATGCACACGGACACGATGAGAAACACCGACGACCCTTTTAGTATTGTTAATTTTGGCCTCGCTCTGACTTTCTCTTTCACTTTGTTTTGAAATACGTATACATAGATACCCTTGTTTTGATTTTAGAAACGCCGACGTGGCCGCCGGCGGCGACTGGGCTGAGAGCCACGTATCGGACGACACCGCCATGAGCATGTCGCAGCTATTTTTGCTGGCTTTTCTCGACGACGACGAGGCGCCACTGGTTGCTGCGTCAAAAATGAACAATGAATGATTTACAACAAGTAGATCAATTACAATTTGAATTTGTCCCAAGCAAGATAATAAATAGCACAAGCAGCGGTCATCGATGAACGAGAAGCAAGTGAAACATCCATGGTCTACTCCTCGGCGCAGTCTCTTCGTATATTCTGTTCCTGGTGTCTGTGTCATGTTGGAGTGCACGGGACAGGTTTTCGAGCGAGGTGATGCTACTGAATAAAAGATAGTTGCAAAATCGCAAAACGAAAGACAAAGAAACGCGGCCCAGTTGCAATATCGATATCCAGCATCGCACGTACGTTCGGGTCGTACGCTCTTGCAGAAGTTCTAGCGATATTAATAGTGCTGGAGAAAGCATCTAACAGCTTCTCGTGCATGTCGTGCCAGGTCCTCGTCCTGCTCCTCCTCGTCTCCATATCAGCCTCGTCGAGGAAAGAGAAGTAGTCTTGTGGCCGCCGGATCGTCTCACCAGCTGTGAGTCGGCCTTGTGATGATCTGGTCTATGTCTGTTCGCGTCTGCTCGTCGTGTAATGGATTAGTGCTGCAGAGCGAATAAACCGTCTTGAACGTCGTGGGATTGGAGTAGATGAGAATAAATACAGCGACGAAATTCTATAAATAACGTAGAAGTTTTAGAATGTTAAATCCACGACCATCGGACGACAAGTACCAGGAAGTACTAGGCGCGAGGTAGCGGCCCCCTGTCAGAACTGTTCTGAGCTTCGGCGAGAAAATGGTTGTTCAGCTTCAGGGTCCACACTCGCTGGCTGGCACGCCCGGGACGCAGCCCTCTCAGCTGACGCCCCACCACCAACAGGAACAGGATGTCACCTCTTACGACGCAACGGCATCAGGAGCGACCAAAGCCAGCGTCGAAGAGATTGAGGAAACGCTCTCCGAAATTTTTGACTTCTACGCGACAAGGCCACACTCGACGAAAGGTTTCTTTATGATCCCACGGACAGGGAGAAGTGCACTGAAGAGCCAATGCCAATTTACTAAATTTATTCGTATAAATAATACCTGTTTCCACGCGACGCTGACGGTGGACCTGTAGAAGATGGCAGCTCTGCAGCTCGTCGGCCATTGCGATTCATTTTCATACGGACGTAAAAGAATTTATGTAAAAACCTCTCCAGGTGCAGCCTCCAGCAAGGCCACGGCTTCTGTGTTGAAGTCGATGAAGTGGCAGAAGATGTGCCTCGACGCCGACTTGATTGACGAGCCCGACCCGACCACTGGCAAGGCCTCTGGGCCGCTCACCTCTGCGCGGGTCGACCTGGTCTTCAAAAAACTCTGCGGCAACGTGCAGACGATGACCTTCGAGCAGTTCATGAACGGGTGCGTGCAGGTGGCCCTGTGCAAGTACCCACACATCCCGAAAGCGTACGAGGCACTGTCGGTGCTGTACACCGAGCACTTCTCCAAATTCCTAAACCCGCACGCGGAACTCCTTTCTGTGTTCGGGAGCGGGGGAGATTCAGGGGATTTCTCCTTCTTCGACGCGGTGAAACCCGTCAAGGAAGGAATACTCATGCTCTACCAGGGGTATAGTTGCTCACGGACAAGTTGAGTTGTTGTTCTTTTGGAAGGTGAAGTTGTCGTTGTCGGGCCTATCTATCAGATACAACATCGCCCGTTCAGTTGTATAATCGTGACATACAACATGAACATGAACATGAACAACACCAAACATAAAAATTTATCAATCACTTCTACCTGGTGGTCACCCTTCGAAGCGTGGAAGTGTTATACCACTCACTACTCCGTCCATGATCTTGGAGCTCATGGCCGCGTCACGACGCACTACAGGTATTTTTGCCAGGAGTTGAATCCCTACTTCGGGCAGCAGACGGCGAGTCTGGAGAGCGTCTCCATGAAGGCGTTTCTATCGTGCATGCACGACTTCGAAATCGCGCCCCACCTCGTCCCCAAACCCATCTGCCTCAGCGTCTTCAGAGAGGTACACTTACACATCCTTCCAACACGCTATTCAGTATTTAGCTATGTGTAGTTTTCTTCGATTTCTGATTCTGCTTCAGCGAACTATCGGAACTACAGTACCAGTAGCGGCGAACGCCCCCTCCTGATTCTGCATCAGGTTCTGAAGGCGAAGATTCCTGAATCCTTCTTCAAGAAGTTTTTTGAGTCCGACGACCCCGCCTCCTACCACGCGTGTAAGGGCCGACTGTTCACGCTCGGGCACTTCATCATCTCCCTCTACCTCGTCGGCAAGAAGCTCTCTCCCAGCCTCCTCCTTCCATCGGAGGATCTTCATGGGGCCGCAGCTGCGCAGCTGGATGTGCTACCAGGCGGTCATAATGAAAGCAATCTGCCGCCCGCGGACGTGATTGCGCGGCTGCTGGAGCGGATGGACATTTCGCAGCCGGGCAAGAACCGCTTCACCGCTGAGCGCGCGAAGTCCCTCCCGCTGCACCTGCAAAAGGCCAGCCTCGGCGTGAACGGCACGCTGGGGCTGTTTGCATTCTGCCCGGAACCAAGAGATGCGGACGCTGCTGCTTTGAAACTATCGGGTGCCGGAGCGGGTGCAGTGTCCGGGGTCGCCGGCACGCGCGGTGGGCCGGCCGGCGCCAACTACCTCCGCCCCACGAGCAGCGCGGCCGCTCACGTCGGCGGCAACGTGACTCGACAGCTGCAGCTCTCACCCGGGAGTCAGCACGCCACACCTTCCGCGTCCTCCACTGCGCCGCACTTCTTTTCGACTACTGGCGGATCATCTACCGTCCTCGCAGGAACAACTGGCGCGGCGAAGAAGTCTTCCTACGGGGCCAAAAAAAGTTCTTTGAAGACGAACGTGCTGTCGGGAGCACCAGCCGGAGCGAATCTGAACACGGCTGCGCTTCTGCCGGACGACGTATCTCACTTTCTGGATGAGCACGAGTTGGTCGAGGAAGAACACCTGCTGTCGCAGCTGTTCCTGCATTACACCTCGCTGGGCGATCCGTTGAATCGGAGCCAGATGTCCAGCTTGAAATTTAACCGCTTCCTCCGCGACGCCGGCCTGCTCCCGCTCGAGTGCCAGGGGGCAGTCTCCTTCGACGCGCGGTCGCTGCAGCCGAAGTTTGGCAGCAGTGGAGCCGGTGGCAGCATTAAGGAGGGGATCGACCTATTTTGCTGGGCATGATTGTTCTGATGGTGGCGGGCTTGTAGTTCGTC
>RXOD01005956.1:0-11838 GCA_005223375.1 Amoebophrya sp. AT5.2
TTACCAGCTGGTCCGCTCATAGCACTCCCTTGACCAGTTTGTGTACTACTACCAGCTGCAGGAGTGCAAGCGCTTGCTGTGTTGCCGAGATTTGAAGAGCTTGGAGGACGAGCGGAGGAGATACGAGGAGGAGGAAAAGCTGCGGAGGAAAAGGAAAGGCCCGCAGTGGGACCCGCCGGCGGATTTGGTGGCGGCCGCAGCGGAGATGGCGGCACAGCTGGAGAAAGCAAGCAAGTTCTCGCAGATGTGTGCAGAAAACAGGGAAGAAGCGATCGCGAGCGAGAAAAACAGCCCAGAAAACTCGCCCGAAGGAGAAAAGCGAGGCCTGCGGGGCGGAAGAAGTGGCGTCTCATCTGGTACGAACAAGAGAGGGGCGAGAGCAGCTCTGATCACGTCCGCGAATGCCGGAAACCAGCAAACGCTGACTAGTAGAGGAGGTGGCGCAGGCCGCAGTGGCAGCGACCACTTTGTCAACGAGCTGCAACTAGCTACGGATGCGGGCTTCGCGACGGCGGAGCGCCACCTCGAAAAGCTAGACGAGTTGATCACCAACACGCTCGTGTGGAGCTTTTTGCGGCACCCGGAAGACGTCGTGGTACTACAGAAGAACGGGGGTGGGATGCTTGGTTCGGGTTCACGCTCCAGTCTCGAGGACTGGCGCCCGCTCCGGGACTCGCTTATCGCGCAAGAAAACGTGGACATGTCGCTTGATTCCTGGCAGCTTGTAGAGCAGGTCGGAAGGCGGTTGAGCGTCACAGGCGTCTTGGAGAAAGAGGTGTCGGGTGGTGCTGTGATCTTCGATAGTGCCGACGTTGCAGCGATCGACGCGTCGCCGTCAAGTAGAGCTCGAGGCGCAGCAGGCGCGTCTTCGTCCTCGGCATCGGCGGCAGCGAAGAAACAAACTGGGACGATAGTGAAGCAAGCATCTCCTGCAGGCGCCTCGGCTTCGTCAGCCAGCCCGAGGGCTCGGCATCGAAAGGCTATTGCCGACCAGCAGTCCAAAACCAAGACCTTTGAGCCGGATTTGTCTTCCGCATCGGCTTCAAGCTCGACGACGGCAGGGGGGAGTAGTCGCACCTCTGCCGCCTCCTCCTCGTCGAGTGGCAGCGCTTCCGATTCGTCCTCTTCCGAGACGATTTCCGCCCAGGAAGCCCAGCGTATATCGAAACGACTGCAATGGGGCCTCCCCGTGGACGACGAAGAGCTGGCGGCAGTCTTCGATACAGCAAGGCACGGCGCGGCTCTGAAAAAGGTATTAGCCCCGGCATCAGCAGGCACGGTGAACCGGGCCTCGTTCTCGGGAACGTCCTCGCGCGAGAGCTCAGAGGGCTCCGACGGAGGCGGGCGTCAGAACGGCAAGAGCAACTTCTACGCCTTTGCGCACCACATCAACGGCACGAGGAACAAGAGCCGGGGGCAGCACCAGAACCAGTACCACGCACCAGCCTTAGTGCAGCCCCCCTTTTTGCAGCACGCGTCCACTTCCTCGCTGACGCACTCGCTGAGCTGCCTGGACGGAACGCAGAACCTCTGGCTCGTGAAGCCGGTGGACACCTGCAGGGGGATTGGGATCCAAGTGCTGCGGGATTTTCGCCAGATACTCCTGTTTTCGAAGACCCAGTCGTCGACCGGGTCGGGCGGTCCGAAGGGCGGTCGGGGCTACCGAGACTACATACGCGGCCCTGGAACGCTGTCGGGGTCTTCAACCGGAAACGGTACTGCGGGCGGACCAGGTGTCGGGGGAGCGGCCGCTGCCGGTAGCGGGAGCTTCGCAAATTCGATTGCGCTCGCCACTACAGGAGTTGCGGCAGGAGCAGAAACTTCAAATTGGGACGTTAAATCTGCTTCCTCTAGAGGTGGAGCCGGCGGTAGTTCGTCCTCAACGGGTCCGTTTTCGTCGGGAGCAGCTGTTGCCGCAAAAAGAACGCTGAAACTTGACAAAAAGCCCGACCTGTTTGCCGATCTTCAGCAGGGCTTCCACGACCACTATCACGACGACAACTTTTCGGCAGATGACGGCACTTTGGTATTCAATCACCTGGGCGTGGCGATCGGGCATGTGGCCGACGAGCACCGGGACAACATGTTCAACCGCGCCGTCTCTGCATCTCCAAAGGCCAAATTCCGCTCTGCCGTGCAAAAAGCAGTCACCTGGGCGGACGAGACACCCACCGAAACGAACGGCAAGCTCGCGGCTGGCAAAAGTGGAAGAGGTGGGGTCGCGGCAACTACATCGTCTGCGTCGGCACATGCCGGCAGCCCCACGACCGCTGCTGCTGGATCACGATCTCCGGGCGGCCGCAAAAAAGACCGCGTTGAGAACAAATCCCTCTCTCCGAACGCGCAGCGCCGGAACGCGGGACTGAGTATCTCCCAGTTCCTGCAGGCCATGGACGAGAAGGAGGAGCGGCGGATTCGGCACAAGTGGAAGTCGCCATTTGTGAACAAAATCCTGCAGAACCCGCTGGCCAAGAACCGGACACCGATCGGGATGGGCACGTGGCGGTACCTGACGCAGAAGTACATCGAGAAGCCGTACTTGATAGAGCACGACGGCTTCTCGGCGCGAGACGACTATATTTGGGGGGGGATCTGGGGCGATCATTTGGGGACCTCCGCGGCTTCTAGCGGGACGGCTGCGCCGCGGGCTGGGAGCGGCAAACAGCAGCAGAGGCAGCAGGAAAGTACTAGCTCGCTGTACGGCTTTGGGCAAGAAACGAACAGTGCTGGGTCGTTGAAGACGCGGAAGTACAAGTTCGACATACGGCAGTGGGTTTTGGTCACAGCGTTCTCGGAACCGCACCTGCGGGCGTGGTTCTACGAGGACTGTTACCTGCGATTCGCGACCCACCCGTTTGCGCCGGAAGGGGATGAGGTCGACGAAACCGCTACCCCTGCGAATGTTGGCGTCGTCGGAGCAGGAGCTGCACAAGATGGTGACCACCAAAGCACCCATCTGCCGCACATAAGCGGAGGTGGAGCTGCAGCTTCTACCGCGGCAGCAGATGGAACAAACAATGCCAATTATACCAGAAAACCTTCCACCTTCTCCTTCGCGGCGGCAGTGTCAGCGGCCACAGCGCAAGCGTCGACTTCGAGCGGAGGCGCCCGAAAGGCGAAGTTTCTCTCGGGCGCGGCGGATCGCGACAACTTCATGCATCTAACGAACAACGCGATTGTGAAGAACACGAACGATATTAAGGACTTTGACGTGGACAAGACCATGTGGCACAGTGACCGGTTCGCTACGTACCTAGAGCAGAGGCGGTCGAACATGGATATCCGATTGCGCGGAAGCTTTTACAACGCCAGCACCGGTTTCTCGAACAAATCGCCGTCACCTCGACGGGACTCGTCCGCTTCGACTTCTAACGTGGGGGAACGACGTTCCCCGACGACGAGTAGCAAGAATAATTCCCCCTTGTTTGGCTCAACATCATCGTCTTTCGCACCGGGCAAGAGCGGGAGCAACTCCATCGACGGCCAGCCGCTGACCTGGCGCAACATCAAGTGGCAAATGAAGCGGCTCGTGTGGATCAGCCTGCAGGCTGCGGCGGGAAAAATCAAGGAGCGGCGGAACTCGTTCGAGGTTTTCGGCTACGATTTTATGGTGGATGCGACGGGAAAGGTGTGGCTGATAGAGGTGAACTCGAACCCGGATCTGAGCTACTCGACGAGCACGACGCGGGACCTGGTGCCGCTGATGCTGGCCGACGCGGCGCAGGTGGTGTTCGGCGAAGAGAAGTTTCCGTGCGCGGACAGCTGCAGCGACAACGCGCTTGCAAAGTACTCCCTGCTGCAACACGGTGTGCGAAACACCGGCAGTGCGGCCGCGGTGGCATCCTCGACGTTGGGAAGTAGCGGGGCCTCCTCGAGCAATCTTCAGCAGGGGGCAGCCGCGAGCCTCGGGAGCCTCGACCCCGGCGGAAGCCCTGGACGACAGAGTGGCAACGTGGCCGGAGGGAAGAACAGGTACTGATAAGATGGACAGGAGATCATTTATGTGTTCACGATCTTGTTCTTCTTCACGACCACGGACTCTTTTGGCAGGTGACCCCCGCGTCCGTTGTGTCCTGCTGTAGCTTGCGGTAGCTCTCAAGTTCAGAGATCAGCACACTTTTTACTTCGATCTTTCCCAACAATGAATTATTAACGCAAAATTTCAGCGACTCTCCTTCCGCGTCGACTCGAGTTGCGCACTTGCCGGGGGCGGCGCGGGTAACCCGCACGCTAGAGCGGACGGAGCGGGAAGAGTTCCTCGATACCATTGCTGGGAGTCACCGACAGAGCAGGAGGGTGGGGAGGTTCACCTTGATGATGCCACAGGAATGGGACATTACAATCCCTCAGGTCTTCCGAGAAGACTGAAGGCGGCAAACCTCCGAGAGGCTCAATGAATGTCACTAGAAAAGACCTCCATGAACTTTTTCCGTCTATAATGTTGGTGGTCCAGGAACAAATGAGACGCTCCGAGAGAAATGCATTCTGCGAGAAGCGTAGCGACAGTGCGTAGCAGTAGCAGAACAGGAAGAAACATGTAGCGTGCTGTTAGCTATTAAAAAGAAGCAAAGACGCCGTCGGTGGAGCCTGAAAGAAAGTCGGTTGTGCTTGTGGTGGTTCGCGTCAGATCGGTTTCGAAAAAGCATCAGCACGGAAAGGGAGTCGTTTTTTCACGTATTCTGATAGATGTAAACGTTTCTGTTCAACTACGTGAGAAGTGTGAGATGAGAGCGCGAGTTTCCGGACAGCCATGCTCCGGAGGAAGTTCGTCGCATCACTGATCTTGCTTTTCATTCCCCAGGGCCAGGAGGGTAGCCGCGCACGGCTCTGATAGGGTTTGTCGTTGACTGATCAACGACAACTTCGAAGAAAAGCAGTTTCACTTGTAAAACAACAACTGCTGTGAGAGACTCACCCGAGCACGCTACAACCTGAACACAAACTGACACTCACAACCTCATTCTCGAAAACCAAAAAGTGAAGAAGTTCCTAGCGAGAAGGCAAGTACAACTCGAGAGGCCCCGCTTGTACCAAAGAACAATCCGACGTACCTGAAAAAACACAACGAAACGAAAATGGCAGCCGCCGTCGAATTTCCCGACGATAGCGGCAACATCGTCACCTTCACGGTGACGCGGGGGACTACCTGCATCCTCACCGCGGGTCCCACCGCGCACTATCTGGTGGAGAATTACGACGGACCCGTCACTTTCAACCACTTAACACACACGGTCAGCGACGGCATCCGGGAGTTCCAATGTGGCTGCTCCGAGGAGGACCTTCAGGAGTTGCTGAAGGCGCTGCGGGAGCTACTCGGAGACCAGTTCGAGGAGTACAACCGGGACTTAGGTTTCGTCGAGACGAGCGACGGTACTTTAGAAGTTGTTGGAAACTCGACTGACTTTTTTTTGTTTGTATGACTAGGTATGGAAATTTGGAATTTATGGAAATTTTGCTGGAAGCAGAAGCAAGTTCGCGGGAACGAAAGTTGGACACTCGACGAGACGAAGACCATCGATTTATTGCTAAGGAGGAGCTACTTATATATAATTTAAACTTACTGATCTTCCACAGGCGAAATCATTCTCGTCTCCGACGCGAGCGCGCTAATGACCGAGGACGAAATTTCGTTTTGTTCGGATCGAGATGAGCCGGCCACCGCCGACGAGTTTTCGTTCTGCAGTGAGGAGTCCACGCCGCGGATGTTCGCTTACGACCCCGCGCAGCGCGCGCCTGCTTCCTCCGCCACGGCAACCTCCACCCAAAGCGACTGCGAAGTGGTGGGCTGCCAGATCAACTGCGCCGCGGGAAATCTACTGCGAACGCCGCAAAAGGACGGCGAAAAAATATGCGAAAAAGAAGCCTACTGCATCGGTACTAAATCAATGAGAGCTAGACTTTTAGGGTAAGAAAGTACAGGCATACAATCTGAATCTCAGAGAGCAACTACAGCAATGTTTGATTGCAGAACAATACCTAAGCGTAAGGTAAGCAGCCACAATGGCATCCATGATCAATGACTGAACCGAAATCGAGTGCAAGGCGTTTCGCTGTGCGACCCCCACTGGAAATTCCTACTTTCCACAGGCGTCCTCCACGCGGAAACGCCGATCGACGTGGATCTTCTTCTGCAGAACAAGGGGAAGGACGCCTGGCCCGCCAACACGCACTTAACCTGCGTCGCTGGCAGCGGCTTCGGCGTGCCGGAGATGAAACTCGACCGCGTCGCCCCGGGAGAGATGATCTCCCTGAGCATGAAAGGTTTGGGCAAGGAGCAGCTCGCGGAGTCGTACTGGAGCCTCACGGACGGCCTAAGGCTGTTCGGCCCGCTCCTCTACATGACGCAGATCTAGGAAGGCTGGCTATGGAAAGCGGCGGGCGCGGCAGTGGTAAAAGTGCCACAGACTTTGACTAACTATGCTGTCTGAAGAAGAATCAATCCTGGACGAAATAAAAAGAGCGATATTTGCCGGACGGATTGCCCTTGTTGCAACAGACGAATTTTGACGTCCCCAACGCGAACGTGACCTCGCCGGCCATAGTAGTGCGAGCAACTACGCAGCAGGTGGAGCGCTAGAGGAGAGTCGCGTATATGAACTTGACCTTGCGGTTGATGCTCACTATGGATTCATTGGCGTTGGTTTCACGACTTTGCGGAATTGGAAACAAAGCCTCGGAATACAGAAGGGCGCAGTAGATTGAAGTTGTGCAGTAGTTAAAACCAAGCAGGTACGTCGTGAAGGCAGCTGGACATCGTCCACAGTAGCAGTACCGAAGACCACCCTTGTTTTCCTATTTCTTGCATGACAGTGAGTGCCGACGCGTACTTGCTGCGGGCGCGATCCGTTGTTTACTTTTACAAAGAGGACTGTGCTGGCCCGATGGAGTACAGTTTACCTTTACCACTGGTGGTTACTATATTGATTCATCATTGCTGCCTTGTGCCAGGCGCACAGGCAAGAAGCAGAACTCATCGGTGCTACAATTTTACCTGGTGGTTCGTATAGAAGTCGGAGGAAAATCTTTAAACGAACGAGACAGGCCATATGAGCCTGAAACTAATCGGCTAGTCCTAGTTCATTGTCCTATGCATGTTGATTTTCAGAATGCCAGTTCGAGTCATGAGAGCCGCGACGAAGCTGTGGGCAGAAAAAAAGACCAGAGGATAACACCCAATCGAAAGCGGTCGTGTGCGCGGGCACTCCTCGAGACGGCAAACTACGAAATAAAGGCAGACAAAATGCAGTCTCACCAAATCTACACTCGCCTGCCGAGACAGAGGGCGAAATATGTCTACGGCAAGATCTAATTTCAGAAATGTTCGCCGCCCCGCACCCTTTGATTGAGTAAGCGAGAGCAGCGTCTTTGGTTCTCCAGGAGGTGGCTCTTTGCACAAACGGAAAAGTGTACTCTTAGAGGTCAAGTAGCGAATGGAAACGACAACGGCGGCCGATGCAGCAGTCGAGTGAACGGAGTCAGAGCGATGAGTGCTAAATCTTCATGATAGCTTATTTTGCTTATGCAGAGCGATGAGTGCTAAATCTTCATGATAGATTATTTATTATTTTGCTTATGCAGATTGTGATTGATTCGCCGGGCACTGCCTGCTGCTTACACAAATTCCAATTCGTGACAGCACTGAAACGAAGTGCGGAACCCCCGCCTGCCTCTGCGCCTGGATTCGCGAAAAAAAAAACTCCAACGTAGGACCTAAGGGACTATATCCGATAGATTTTTACTTTTAGGCCGTTCTCGCATCACGGCCTTCAACGGCAAGATCTGGCTCCAGTTCATAGGAGCAAAAGCAAGCCGATCTCGCAACAATGGTGGCTATTGGCGAAGCCGCGCCCGGTCTGAAGCTCAGCGACACGAATGGCAATGCCGTTGACCTCGCCGACTACAAAGGGAAGAAGGTACTTACTATACATGCAAGTATCTGCTGCCTTGCCAACATCGATGCAGTCTGAGTTGTGCTCTTCGAAGTTGATGTCAAATACCGCCGTTCCATAGTACAACGAGAACGAATACGAACCGCCATGGCCAAGAACACCATGACGCCCAGGTGTACCTGTGTTTTCTGCGTTACGCGGCGTGCGTGATGTGCCAGTTTCGGGTTGCGGAGGCTAAGCAGAAGTCCGAGGCGCTGAAGGGCGCCGGCGTGGTGATGCTGATTGTCTTCAACTCCGACAGCAAGGAGATGGCTCCTTACGCCGGTAAGCAGGCCTCGCCCGAGTTCCCGTTGCTCTGCGACAAGGAGGGCGCCACCTACAAGGAGTGGCAGTGCAAGAAGTCCCTCGCAGGCTCGCCGCTGGGCTGCGGCATGTGCTACCACGCCTGCGTGGACTGCCGACTCCCCCCGGCGATGTGCGGCTGTTTCAACCCGCTGAGCTGTGGAAAGGGACACTGCGGACCCTGCATGGGCTACGCAAACTGCAGCACGCAACACATGAACGTGGCGAAGGCACAACAGGTACAATAAAACGGAGTTCAGCGTAGAATTTGGTGTGGTACTTATCCGCCACCCGCACCCTCACAGCTTCTAATCCCGATCGATCCTTCAACATCAGATGCCGGCCGACTTCTTGATTGATGAAGAGGGTAAAATCGTGGACCTCAAATACGGCGGGACGATCGGAAGCCACATGCCCTGGAGCCGCATCGAGTCGTTTGCAGGTCTCGGTCCCCAGCAGGAAAAGATGTGAGCGGGGAGGGTCGCTTTTCATCAACCCTCCAAGAGACCCGATTCGCAGGTTGCGCGCTACCACACCTACTTGTTGACTTGACCGCTACAATTGCTCTGTCTAGCGGTTTCGCTTACTGCTATTCGTAGCAACTACTGGACGAACACAATGTGTTTCACCACCTGCTACGGTATCTACGACTCTTAGCTAGTGGAGTGCGTCTTTCTCTTTATGTTTGATGTCGAGGTCTCTCGCGAACATACGACCTTTTACATGTTGAACAACAGACAGCCTGACAATGAACCGCTTCCCCGTTCAGGGAAGATTGGACTCCAAAAGAACCCCTCGAACATACTCGAACACATCCATGCGGATGCGCGAAGGCACCGCTTTCGTTATATCATGGACCTACTCGTCGCGGTAGTAGTTACTCTGTCTGGGACGAAGTTTGCTACCACTAGTTTTCACTGAGAAATGCAGTTGCAGCGTAGCCCTCAGATCGTGCCAGACCCCTCGCACAAACTGAAGTGGCAGTGGAAAATGCAAATTATGAATGCAATCCCGAAATCACCTCCGTTGCACCAACTCGTGTTGCGAAGAAGCTGCGATGGTACTGTCCTCGCGTGCCTCTATGGGAGCCACAAGCAAAGGAGCGCAGCGCCTGCTCCTGTATCTGGGTTCAAATTTCGCATCGTGTCGACGCGACAGAGAGAGCTGTGCACCAATCCGAATGTTGAAGCAATTTCTGGATGGAGTTTTTCTCGTCTACGTTCTTGCTTATGGACCGACCCAACTTGGCAGGTTTGTGCGTTAATTAGCGTGCAATCGATCCCGTGTTGTCGTGGAATTCACCAGAGTAGTCTTCCGAAAATCGCTTGTGCATGAATTATTTGTGGGCACTCACGCACATTACGGATTTCGGCTAAGACTACTAGCTTGTACTTCCGCTTCTCATGCGCGGGCAAGAGCTACCGAGTTCTGATGTGCTGCATCGGACGCGTTGAACAGGAAGCGTCGCAGCTTTTAAAATGGGCTTGGACGATATGATCTGTATTTTTTCCGTGCGAAGCGGAATCAATGTTTTTTCACAGGAGCGCAATCAGTTGCGAAAGGAAGTGTTTCATCCGGTCGATTTTTTTATCATGGTTCACGAACGCCAACGCGTCCGTCATTGATTCATCACAGTCGAGATGATGCTGAAAAATAATATTTTGCCGATCGATGAATGTCGATCGTAGTTGTAGTCCAACAGGCTATTTTTTGCTCCTCTGGTTTGACTCGTATTCGGGTCGATAACCGTACACATTCCTCTCTCTGGTTTCACTTCCAGTATAGACTATCGAATCGCCCACGCACGTGCTCCTACTACCGGGAATAGGGCGACTCATCATGCACCTCTGCTATCTTTCCCGTTTATCGATATCGTTGCCTCAGGCTCCGTATCGATTTTTGGACGTTCTCGCGAGCCATAAATTCCATAGCAAGCTGCTCTGCCGATCAGATCGGCACGGATCGATCTAGCTAAGATCTTGCTCTTGGCCCGGACGCTGCCTGGCTTCTTTACTAGTGACAAGCAACATTACTTTGAACTTCTATATGGCGTCTTCCGAAGAAGTACGCTTACATACCTACTGTGTTGATAATTAACCGGAGAATAAAAACAGAATGGCTGAGAAGGCGAGTCCAAAGCATCCGACGACGCTCTTGGAGGTGGATGATGGGCGTGGTCGGAGCGCCATCAACGTCGAGAATAAGCAGGTGGCTCCGGACAAAATGCTGTCCCTGTCGGAGGCGACGGACCACCATGCGGCTTCGACGGACAAGATGCTGTGGCGTCGCTTTTTCGGGTACCACAAGCTTTTCGTTCTCGTGCCCGTGCTTGTGACGGCGGTTTTGACGGTTCTGCGCGGCATCGGGCCCATGTGCACCTTCACCGCGCACGGGCTGCAGGACCACGTGCCCGAGCTCGCGCAACGCTTCACGAGGGGCGAGCTCAACGGTGAAGTGACGCTCGGCATCCCGACCAACTTTTGGTGGGTGGGGGTAGTGGATGGCGTGGTGGGCAGCACGGCCGTTGCGACATCGGCGTACTTCTACCTGAACGTGATGGCGATTATCCCCGTCCAGGCCGCGGACAAGGAGATGAACTCTCTGTCCCCGAGCCAGGTGCCGATGAGGTCTTTCCTGCTCGCCTACGCGCTTCCGATCAGCCTCGTCGCGTTCGCCTGGGTCGCAGTGCTCTTCATCATCCCGAGGAGCCCGACGGGAATGACTTCCGCGCGGAGCTCATTCGGGCTGGCCAGCCCGGTGATCGGAGCGATCTGCTGCGTCGCCTGGTCGCAGACCAACAGGTGGTGGTTTCGGCGGAAGAACAATGGGGAGATGAACGCCGCCGGAGGGGCCGCGGCGGCGCCACGACTGATGCGGACGCGCTCGCTGAACGCGACCGTTGGGCTGCAGTTCATCCTGGGGGTCGTCGCCCTGCTGATGGGCGGGACCAACATCTACGTTGCGAACGTGGTGTTTCCGGCAGCGCTCAGAAAGATAGAAGAACTCCCTCCGGCCGTGCAACCTTTTCTCCAGCTGGGGCTGGCGACGTTCTTCTTCAGCATTTGGCTCCCACTAGCCATGGAGAAGCTGTGGGGGCGGGCCGTGTTGCCGTTCATTCTGCCGAAGAAAAAACACTTCTTACCGGACGAAGCAGCAGCTGATCAAGTCCACGGGGAGGACTACTTCTCAACCAGCGGAAATATCGAAAAATCAATCGCAAAGCGCACGACAATGATGCGAATATTCGGCAACACCTTGTTCGACGCGCTGCGATTTGCGTTTGGGCGCGGCGTGCTTTCTTCGCTGTCGCCGATCGCGCTAGCAGTTCTGATTTTCAAGGACATTACGTACCACCTGTGGCACTTCGGGCTCCGACAGCGGGAGAGCCTGGTTCTGTTTACGGTTCGAATTTCGCACCCAGATCCCTGGACACGCTCGCGAATCACGCTTCCGAGCTGGCGGCGGCTCAGTGAATTCCTGTTCCATCTGCAGCGGTTTTCAAGCATTTCGAGGCGTCTCGCAGTTGCTTTCGAGGACAGGATTGACTACCGCGAGCTGATGCGCGCGGCCGTAGCGCGAAAGCAAATGGACACGCAGCGGCAGCCCC
>RXOD01005957.1:0-11838 GCA_005223375.1 Amoebophrya sp. AT5.2
CCACCCAGGTCAATCCGCCACCCAAGGGGACCAGTCACGAACTACTTACCAGTTGGCCACATACCAGCTGGTCCGGTCATACGTCTTCACGTCGTTCACGTACACGCGCAGCATCCCGACGCGGCCCAGCGCCTGCTGCCGCAAAAAGTCCGGGTTCACGTCGCCGAACCACGTGGGCTCGTAGTACTCGTCCGCCTTGCTGTCCTGGGTGTCGTAGACGATCTCCACCTTGTGCGTGCCGTCCTGGAGGTCGGGCACGAGGCTCGTCTCCGCGATGCGCGAGTTCTCGTGGGAGGCGGTGGTCGGCTGCCCGTCCCGCATGGAGGTCATCACCGCGACGTGGTTGTCCGTGTCCTCGTCCATGTCCCAGTCGCGGAACATGTCGAACTCGACCGCCAGCGTGAAAAACAGCCCGCTGTACCCCATCCCCGCGCGCTCCAGGCCGCGGGCGTCCCGTTTGTTGTTCTGCACCACGAACGCAAACCCGTCGGCGCCCTGCGTCTGGCACCACTGGCTCGGCTTGCCCCCCACCCGGCAGTACTCGTTGTTTCGGTGCACCACCCGGAAGTGGAACGTGGTCTTGAACCCGTACGCGACGAAGACTTTGCGCTTTCGGTAGATGCTCGCCTGCTGCTGGGCGATGGGCCGGGTCAGCCGCAGCGCGAAGTGGCACACCTGAGGCCGTTCGTGCGGCAGCGCGATGTCCGGGAGAAAGTCGTCCGGCACGAACTCCACCGTGCGGTTCGCCTCCGTAAAGCTGCTGTTGAACACTCGACTCGCGAACGGGTTGTTCACGTAGTCCGGATACAAAAACGCGTTCATCCGCAGCTCCTGCGGGACGTATCGGGTTTGCAGGTACTGGAACTGGCTCCCCTGCACGTTCCCATACTGCTTCGAGGTCACCTCGTCGAAGTCGCTGTACGGGGTGCCGTTGCGCGCACTTATTTCATCGTCCAGCTTAGAGGGGTGCAAAAGCTGTTCCTGGCGGCGCATTTCTGATATCATGGCAGGTGGTCGCTTTGGCTAAATACTGTCGCGCCCGAATACGAGACGACACAGCACCTCTTGCTGCCTCCTGCTCGTGTTGCCTGCGTCTGCTCGTTTTCTAGCCGGAAGAAGCACCGAGACCAAGCGACCCACTACGAAACAGAATACGAGGCGAAATATGATACCAAATACAAGACCACACAGGTAAGTAGCCGAGTGCCCACACCATACGAGACCAACCTCAACCACAAAAGGAACTACGAGAGTCCCACTGCCATAGTTAGAGAAGACCGACGTTCCGGAAAATGGGTTTTTCCCCCCCTTAGCCAGCGCCTCGGCGTTCGCCTCAATCGCCGGGCGATAGTCCTGCAGCAGCGAGCAGGTCTCACCGGTGACCTCCTGCGTCGAGGGATCTATGTACGTGAACTCGGTGGAGAAAAACCCGGGGTTCTCCGTCGGTTCCGTGATGGTGCCGCCGGTGAGATAGAAGTCGCCCTCGAGGTCGCTGATTTTCACGTAGGCCTGGAACCCGGGGTAGTGGAACTCATCGTACGGAGACGACTGGGCGGCGGCCGGAACCAGGTGAGGCGTTGCTGGCGGGTGGAACCAGAGGGAGGCCACGCTGGCGTGGTGCAGGAACCGCGCGGCGAGCAGGCCGCCCGCGCTGGTGGTCCTGCGACGACCGCGCCGCTTGTAGGGATACTGCTGCGCAGTCTGCACCGTCGAGGGAATGACGATGAACGGATCGGTCTTCAACGCCGGCTGCGCTTCGGCTACGAGGCGGTCTCCCGTAGTGGTCCTCCGCTCGCGGCGCCGCTTGCCAGGCGCCACCGAATCGCAGACGATCGCGCCGCTCCCCCGCCTTCGCCGTCGGCGAAAAAAGAACCATGGCCGCCTGATCCCGCCGCCGGGCTCGAGGGCGGAAGGCCTCAAAACGCGCATCCTCAGCCATGGAGTCGCGCGCGCGCTTCTTCTATCGCCCATGCATTGCTCGATCTACAACGGACCCCAGCAGCAGCCCAAGAGAAGCTCCCGCGGTGTCCGTCGTGGAAAAGAACTAAGAGACAAACCAGATGTCATCGCGCCAAGTGCAAATTGTATTTATACCGTTTTTTGCCTGGAGAGGCAATCGGCCAACTCTCGCTCTCTGCTCTCCCCGCACATGCGGCGCGCCGGGGCCGTTAGAAACGCGTCGCATGCCCGAATTTCTGTGCGCACGGAATAGGACGTGGCATGGGTCCACTTCTGCGCATCACGGTAAGTTAGTACAGCACATGTTTTCATGGTGAGAACAAATTTCATGGTGATGCGAAATGCCTTCATATTTTTTCCGAAGTGGTCGCTAGTGTTTCCCCCGCCCGCTCCTCGAGGTACTTCGCTAGGTAGGTGTAGTCGATTATTTCACCGTGCCTGCGCGCTTCGTCGCACTCCTTCTTGTAAAAGTCCGCTGCATCGTCCAGTAGTGCTGCTACTCGCGGCAGCAAATCCCCCTCTTCACCCCCTTGCAGCAGCGATCGCGCAGCGTCGCAGTCTTTCTGCATAAGCTGTAGGTCGAACCCGTACCCGAACCGCCGCGACAGCACCTCTTCTGGAACGCGCACCTCGCTTTGCAGGGACCTGCCCGAGCTCCTGTTGATGCAGCCCAGCGCCTTTTCCAGGTCGATTTTCTCCCCGAAAATCTTTTTGAGCGCGAGGAGTCCCTCAATCGAGGTCGCCAGGTTCGCCGCATTCAGAATGTTGTTAATCGCTTTGACCGCGTGCGCGGTTCCAAGCGGGCCGCAAATCTCGCGTTTCGGTGCGAATGCGGACACGAGGGCCGCCGCGGCCGCGACGGAAACTCGGTCATCCCCGCCGAGCATCGCGGTGAGCGTCGCGGAATACGCACCGCGCGGCCCACCCGAAACGGGGCAATCCACAAAATCGATGCCGTGCGCCTTCAGCCGCCTACCGATGTCGAGTGTGTGGTGGTACTGCCCGCTGGTACAGTCCACGAGCGTGTGACAGGCCGTGGAACTACTACTACTCCCTTCATCTGTGCTTCGCTGTCTGTCCGAACCTGTTGGAGCCGCTTTCTGGGTTCGTTCTTCCTCCAAAGCGGTTTTCCGCGCGACGACAACCTTTTCGGCGACGTCGCCGACCTCGACACTGGAGGGAAGACAGCAGAAAAGAATAGGGGCGCGGAAGTCCTCAATTTTTTCCACAAATGTCGTGCCGTGCATCTGCACGTGCTTGCGCGCCTGCTCCTCGTGGCGATTCCAAACGCCACATGGGCCGAATTTCCGGTGCAGATGCATGGCCATAGGATTTCCCATCCTGCCCAGGCCGATGAAGCCGATGGCAGACGAGGCTGGAACAGATGTTGCCATGTGGATCTTGGATCACCGACACGTTACTTACGAACGACTCTAGACACAAGGTCCTCTTGCTATTACAGAGTGAATGCATTTACAGCTTCTTGGTGTTCAACGGTGACCGAGTAACCACGGAAGCATATCAAAACGGCACGTGCTCGCCCCTACACGTCAAGGCAACTACGAGTTCAAGGCTTGTTCTGCGTCTTCATTTAGCAACTACCATGAAATGAACTACGAATCTGTCTTGTTTACATATCCGCTCTTCTTCTCTCAGTAAGCATCTCCCGTTGATCAACGCTGAGTAAGGTACAAGCAGGGGCGGCCGCGCACTTCAAGCCACCAGATGAAGTGTCCACATCAGCCGCGCACTTCAAGCCACCAGAAGTGTCCACCCAACGAGAAAACACAAGAGAACACATCTCACAACATCGGCCCAGATCAAACAGGTCGGAAACACGCCCGCAAGCACGGTCTTTTAATCAGAAGGAATCTCTACAGGTCCGCGCACAGGCAGAGGCTCATCGATTCTTCAAACGGTTTCGATTTCCGAATGACATAGCACTCAACCCGCGACGGGTTTGGATCAGGAGGTACATAATGCCGTCGCTTCAGGAAGAGAAAATAACCCGCAGGGCATTTACTTCTTTCCGTCCTTCTTTTTCTTGGGGGCCGGAGCCTCCTCATCCTTCTTCTGCTTCTCTTTCTCCATCAAGACCTGCTTCACGCAGCGCTGCTCCTCAATGAGGAAGGCACGGATGACGCTGTGGTGTTCGTTACATTTCTGAAGGATCGACCGGAGGTACTCTCTCTGATGGACTACGCCTTTCGAATTCCATGGTCTAAGCAGAGCGTTGTCGCGCGGCTTTATTACTCTCAAAAAAAGTATAATAATCCAAATACCGCTGACGCACAGCTCCGGCGGAGAGAGTTCCACCGTAGGCGCGAGCGACCTTGCGCTGTCTCTTCTTCAACGTCTTGTACTTGTGCGGGCGCATGGTCGGAACACCGATCAGGGGCTTCTTGGTGTCTCCACATTTCGGCGCCTTTGCCTTCTTCACCACGACCTGTGAGTGCGTTTAGATAATTAAATTGACGTCTTCGGAACGACTTTGCATCGTAGTCGACGACGCGACATCAAATAAAGTACGGTGGAGTACAGGGACTCGCCGCGATGATTATATGTAAGTAGCTAAGAAAGTATTTAGCGCAACTGCGGCAGTGTCAATCTTTCGGGATAAGCGTAACGTCCACGCGCACTCAATTTAGACTTAGCACCGAGGCGCACGTGGCACCCAAACCAACACGTGCCGAGCCCGAGGCGAATCCCAATATTCTTTTATAGCAGCACTTCTTCGAGGTCAAGATCGAATTTCGTTACCTGGTAGGTGAGGCGGCCACCGGGGGTCTTCACGAAGCGGTGCTTGTTGGAACGCGTGTTCCACGAGACGTGGCGGCGGAAGGTCTGACGCTGCACCATTCTGTTTGATCCTTTGGGTCCCGTATCCTACGACACAGAGAGATCCTCCCGTAGTTCCCTGGGGTGCGGTGAATCAGAAAATGTAAATGAGTGTGCGGTCAAGATGGGCAATGAATAGGCCCTAGTCTCAGTTTGAGCCGATTAGCAGGAGTCAGATGAGTCTCACGAAATATACTAAATCAATGAAATGATGGCTACGCAGCCTCCTACCGCGACAACCTTGGGCACCGACTACACGGATAGCAATCCGTCGTAACTTTTGATCGCGAACGGCTTCAAATTTGCACGATGATCCTTTATTTAGCACGAGATAGATTCGATCAGTTCCGTCCACTTCTTGATCTTCCGAACTACTGGGATCCGTCTCGAGAGTCTGATCCGTGCGCATAAACTTGCAAATCGAGCGACACAAACGTCATGATCCAATGCTGCAGGAACGATGATCTTGATCGTTGCACCTGTTGGTTCTTCTCTCTACTTTAGCATTGATTATCTGAACGGACCTTGGCGATGCCAAGCATCCAAGTCGAAAAACCTCTTCGAATAAAAAAAAAAATCTAAATCGCGTCTCCGTATGGAAACCGGCACTGACTTTGAACCAGTTCGAGTTCGTTTTTCCAAACGTCGATGAGCGTATTATACCACGTTGAAGATAGTCGCTCTTTCGGCCAAACATTGCGCTTCTTCATTTTGGCGCTTCGCTTCCCGCCTGGGTTCTGCGCCAGTAGACCTCAAATCTGGTCTGGTCGCGTAGCCACGAGGCACGTCAGGTTACGTAGCCACGAGGCACGTCCTCGGATGGCTAGATCGGCGATGCTCATTTACCTACTCCTGCCGCCTCTCTCGACAGCAGACGAAAGATACAGCAAGACAGCACTCAACGAGCCACAATTTCCTAGTTGTCACTTGGAGCAGTCACTAGCTACGGAGTACGGGTACGCTAGTAGAGTGCACGGGCCTTAAATCAAAAATCGGACTGTAATCTTTATTTTCAGGCGATGAAGTTGTGGCTTTTACTGCGCCCCCTGTGTGCAGTTGTAGTTGTTGATTGATTGACGTACACTACGAGCGACAGGGGCTAGATTCACGACACTACGAGCGAATCCCCCTCTCCGTGTCATTATTAGTTCTTCACAACGTCCCGCTGCAAATCAGCAGCACCATCACACAAAAACACAATGACAAGCGATCGGTCAGCGCACAACAGCAGCTCTTTGGGCATCTGACGGCAGCAACGCAGCTGATGCGTTTTTGCCTCTTTTTTTTGTTTTCTATCGCCAGCCCTTCAGCCAAGACGCGACCGATTCCGCAACGGATTTATCATGCTGTTACATCCACTCACAGCGCACCTCCAGTTTCCCAGCCATCACACCTTCCCAACACCACCGCCTCTCTCAGTCTCTGTCTCAACTACATCAAGATTAGTCAGTTGATATTCAGCGCTACTTCCCGCCACTTCGTTTCCCCCGCTCGCCCCACCACTCGACCTATGTAACCCGACACAGCCAGACTATTGGGGTGCCGGGTACTGGGTACGCCCTCTCTGTCTTGCGCAGGTTCAGGAGATATGCGGCTACGTCTGTTCCGTCTTTTTTGTGGAAGAACATGCGCGAAACCGCGGTGAAGCCGGTGTAGGTGTAGCCGCCCTTCTCATGCCACTGATCGGAAAACTCTATCGTCTTTTGCGGAAGCGCGGCCGCGAGGTTCTGAAACAAGACGAGGCCTGGCCGTAGTCCGAGATCCGTCAGCGACGACTGGGTCACCTTCTGAGGGACCAAAATGTCATCGGGCTTGTCCAAAAACTTCAAAAGCTCCGGCGGAGGCGCGCGTTGGCCGACCCCACCTCCTCCAGCAGTTTCAGCAGGATCACCGCGCCCACGGGGGTCCCAGTTGGCCACCGCGCGGCGAATTCCACTTCCGCCTGACGCATTCGCCGCTTTTATGTCGTTCCAGGTTAACCCCGTTGCTTCCAGCCACGCAGGTGTGGCTGCGATAATATTTTGATTTGATTTGGAGTTGCCGCCCTGGATTTCGGCGGCATGACCCATATGGGGTCAGCATCGCCAAACATCGAAAAAGATTGCAGCATCGCCAAGCATCGAAAAAGATTGCAGGGCGACAAGCATCCACTTTTCGCGAACGCTCTCGTCACCTCGTGAGAGCCCCCATTGCAACCGGAACGAAGCTAACTGAGGTTACGCACCGCTGCAAGTACAACCTCCTCAGACTCGCCTCCTCCGAATCCCGATCAAGGCGAAAATCATGGCGACCGGACGCCGCTGTGGGTCCCCCCTTGCTCTGGAACCGAAACACAGCGACGCTGAAGACAGCGACGGGTCCCCCCTTGCCCTGGAACCGAAACGCCACTGGGTGCCCTAGACTTCCTTCCGAGACCACAACGCGAACAGCGGGCGCAGTGACTCAGAAAATACGACGTAAAGATAGATGCAATCGCGCTGGCATGGGGTTTTCGCTATTTTACCGTCAATAATATTCTCCGTCTTCGCCTCCAATATGCACAAGCGTCTGCCTCTCACTGCTTCTCGTTTGAGGAACGCAGAGGCTTCCGCATACAGCAGCCGTTTTGTATCTTCTTCTGCTGCCACAGCGCCATTGCTGCGGAACTGTTGCTGCAGGTTGTCCACCCTAAGCGAAACAGCGGCGTGGATTGGGGGATCCAGGCCCCGGGCGATCTTTCTCACGTTCTCTACGTTGATCTTCTTCACGTTCTCGCCCGTAGGATCATCCGCCCGATCATCTTCCGATGGTTGGTGGTGTGATCCGGGCTCTTGAGCGCCGGAGTTCCGCAGGTTGGTTGGTTCGTTGGTTGGTTGGCTGGCTCGTTGGTTCCCACGCGATGCCCCGAACCCATTCCGCCGCCTCCACGGTGAAGATTAGAACTGGAACCACCTCCCACGTGGCTCAACATTTGCTGCTGCTGCGGGTTCGAGACCACTTACGCTTACCGCGGTGGGTCTGCTGTCCGTCGCTGTCGAGATATTGTCGGTGGTGCTATCGAGGCGATGGCGCTGTCGGCACCAATTACAGAAGGTATTACTTAGGTACGTCGCTGTCGCGATCACGTCGTGGCTCCCCTTCTTTATTTTTGTTGTGCTCGTCGTGAAAACCCCTCGCCTGCTGCTGCTGCTGCTGCTGTTTCTGGTAGTATCCATCGCACCGCTGCCTCAACGAAGGTGAAAAAAAAACAGAGCACGTTGTTGACGTCTTTCTACGAATCTGCCATCTTGATCCAATTCTATTAAGTTACCTTGGTCATGCACAAACTTCAGTCCTTCTCGATTGCTCGGCCGCCTTGTTCATGTATCGGGCTACACGACACTATCGGCCGCTGTGAGGTAAAGTGATGTCGTACTATGTTACTGGGGGAATTTATATCTATCGATATCAGTCTGCCGGGTCTCTGGGTTCGCGTCGACGGCCGCTCGCTATTCATACCATACACAGTCGCGAAGAAGCTCCACAACTACCGGCTCGGGAGTCGCGAAATGCAAATGCATGAAAGTGCAGCTTGCTAGATCTTTAGTCCCAGCGCGACGAGCCCAAAAAACGGCCCACGACGACGAAGGAAGACACCATTTTCCGTCAACGAAAGCGAACCAATAAAGAAGTAAGGCTCTGACTACAACAACTACTACATACTTTTACTGCCCATGCACGGGAGCAGGTTCTTCGATGAATAGTAGTAGCTGCTCCTGCAGCACATTCACAGCATGCAGCATCAGCATCAAAATTGTAGCAAAGTACTGTTCAGCGCCGGCATCGCTTCCTAGCCAGAAGAAATCGAGAGGGGAATATAATAACAATAGCAATAGCCAATAGCCAAGAATTCGCTCTAGAATCAGTGTCAGTAAAAGTCGCTGCTCTTTTTCGCAAAGGTTTTGCCACGAAACTTGCCTTTCCCTTTGCCCGCGCCCTTGAGAGGGGCAATGGTGCCGCGGCCGTATCCCTGCCCCCGGCTCCCAAACATCGGACAGCTGCCTAGCATATCCGGCAGATTGAAATACCGCACTTGCTGTCCCCGGAGATAGACCTGACGAGAGGTTGGTTTCACTTTCAGTTTCTCTGTCTGAGGACAAAAAAGCTGAGGAGCAGTAGCAGTGAGAACTAGAGTGTAGTACAGGGTAGACACAGAGAATTTCTCTGACTCAATCTGAAATGCTGTGCGAGAAGAATTAAAAGAAAAATTAAGAATAGTGCACATAAACCAAAAGCATTTTTTAACGCCGCCACCTGCTCCATCACCGTGACTGCGCCTCCTCCTCCTGTCGTTACCGTGACGCCCTCGAGCATGCAATTGAAGTTGTCCTCACAGGACATCAAATGCCCGCGGAAGGTCCGGCCGTCTCGTATCTCCACGGTGACCGTGTGCCCAATGGATTCGTGCAGAATCTTGGCAGGCATCCCCAGCGAATTCGCCATTTTCGTCGATGGGATCCAGCGGCAGGAACTGCGGCGCTAGCAGGCTATGTTCCGAACGGTTCGTGGGCGAAAGCCTCGCGACCCACACTGACGCGGATTACTCGGCGCGTCCCCTCCTCCTGCGACGTTCTTGCCTTACTATTTCTGGTTGCACTTGCACCTGCTCAAGCTCATTGATATACAATACTACGAAGAACGCGATAGTTAGTTCCGATTCTGTAGTTGTAGTTCGTAGTCCTAGTCGTACACGACTCGCTATAATTTTTTTCGAATTGCTCTTGCTGTCGTCGTCGACTTCTGGATTTTAATAGAGTAGTACATTTTTTCGCCTACGCGAACGCGATGCAGTAACCATTTACTCCTAATGAGGTTGAATCTGTATCTACGGCACTTATTGCCTAAGTACACTTGCTTATTTTGATCCAGTGAAGAGTCATCCCGGACGCACGATCACGCCACGAGCACGAACGCATTTTCTGATTCTGAACCAGGATCCGACTCCGTTACCATTTCCAAAAGTATGATTAGGATGATCAAAAGTTGGAACACGAGTAGTTCCGCGGCCACGCGCCAACGAACACCCGATTGCTGCAACTGCTGCTACGGTAGCACAGAAAAGCACGGCAGCGAGGCGAGAAGGACAATGAGAAACGAAATCCTCTTGTATGTAATAATAAATAAAAGTAAATCATCTCTGTGCCCGTTTGTGAAAGTGCTGCAAACGTGGTGACCATGACGCAAAATGCGCCACAGCACCACAGTTCTTAACTCCAATAATCTCCCGACGTCGTGTTGCGTTTAACGCATGTAGTTGGTTCTCAAGCGATCAGGCCGCTCCGAGTAGGTGTAAGTACGTTTTGAATCTAGTTATTCGTGCTTCTCGGGGATAGTTTTAGCCTTGTATAAAGCCGCGATTGTAGTAATTCCTATCAGAATGAAGACGAAGAGTTGTGCCTGTAATATAAGACCGACTCGGTATTGAAAGATAGATACCGCGCCGTCTTCTGCGAAGGGTGAGCTGTCCACTTCGGTTGCATTTCATTGCGTTCCCCAACTCCCCACCGAGAGATGCCTCGTCCGCAGGCAATGAGAAGTTGTAGGTAGACACTGTTCGCAACCTATTCCTTTCGCTGCGTGCTGCTGGTGCTCGCTGGCCTCGCCTTTGGAATAGAAATAGAAGTGATGACTCCGTATCCGCTACCGCTAGAGCTAGTTCAACGCGTCCTTGCTCACGATCCACCGACGACGACGTGTTTTTCAGTACTGTACACTGTTTCCTTGCAGAGACCCGCCTGGGGTAGAATCCAGGAACGGAAGGCTTGAGCCCCTTTCTTCAGAAACGATATCGGGGGTAGAGTAAAATAAAATTGTTTCGACGAACGGGTAGGCGACTGACTTTATTCTTCCTGGGTAAACATAATCAAGCCTTTGCAAGGTGAAACTGTCCTAGATAACACTATTCGCAATGAAATTCTTGTTTTCGCGATCGGATTGTAAACTCCAACTTATCTTGCCTCATCGGCCGAAGCTTCGGCTTGATTTCCGGATCCGGTTACATCTCTTTCTGGCTAAGTACTACAACGTCTTTCCAGAACCAGCTGATCTACTCGCGGTTCCGAACCACAACCACTCTCGATCGGCATAAATATTATATCGATATCGCCTGCTGTTTCCTTCCCCTTCGCTTAATCGTCCGTTTGCGAGATCATGGCCACCCCGCGCTTGGTCCAGAAGTTTTCGTTGTGTCCCATGGCGTAGTTGCAGGGCATGTACATCCACATGATGAAGTTGGAGGAGTGCCCGGAGGTGGAGAGCACCCCCTTCCGGTCCGAGCACTTGTACACCGGGTTCGCGTACATCTTCGGATAATCGTGCCTGTCCTTGGCCGTCTCCTCCGGAATCAACCAAAGCAGGGGGACCGTGGACCAGAGCACCTTCGGGTAGCTGTCCGCAAGCGTCATGCTGTCGTCGTCCCAGCGCGCGCCCTGCATGTACAGGCCGCGGATGTAGGCGCCGCGTTCCGGGTTCTCGTTGCCCTCGAAAGAGCCCTTCATCACTTCAAAATTCCACATCAGCTTGTCGATCGCGATGCTCGCCCCACGCGCAAAGTTCTGGAACACACCCGTCAAAAACGCCTGCTGGAAAAAGAAGGACGAGAACCAGAACACGGTCGGAGCACCTGAGGTTAGCGTGGCGACAGTTTTGCATTGGCGGCTGTTGCAGATTGCCTGCATACAATCTTCAAATAATGACGTACGATTTCTACTGCAACTCCGCGCTCCTGTTACGGCTACTGAGCCTGGAGCTTTTCAGTCGCGCTCGCGCGGGTTGATCCCTACTGAACTACTTATTTTACTTTAGAGCGCGAGCGGGGTAACAAATGAGGCCGTAACTTGACAGGCAAGTTAAGGTCCGGACCCTAACTTGGCCAGTTAGCGGTCCGCAAGCGCTGAACTGGCCTCCGAGCCCCCAGACCCCTGCGGGCGGGCCCTTCGGTCCCGCAGGGTGTGGAGGCACCCAAGGGGGGGAACCCCCGTGGGACACAACGAGCGCCCCATAGCGCGCGTGACGCGTGACGCC
>RXOD01005958.1:0-11832 GCA_005223375.1 Amoebophrya sp. AT5.2
CTGCCACAGTGGCGGTCGCACCACAACGAGGATCAGCGGCGGAGGTGGTTTCGCTCGGAACTGCCTCCGCATCGAACCAGAATTCGATTCTGCACGAAGAAGACTCCTTCTCACTTCCGGATAATAGCGCAGCTGGTGGTCGTGGTGGAGGTGGAAATAATGCGGCATCCCATCACGACGACAACCGCGACTCCGCGAAACCAGGAGCGGCTGCGCCTACACCAGGGAAAGCGGACTCCGCGGCACAAGTGCAGGACCGCGCAGGGAACATCATTCAGGGGTTGCTGACGGAGGCGAACGTAGCCACTATTGCAAGTGCGCCGCCGCGCATCGAGATTAACCTAAGGCAAGAGCAGAGCGTCGCCGGAGCAGGGTCAGGGAGAGGGAGTGGCGAAAGGCTAGCCCAGGAGCAGGAGCGCGAGCGACCGGTGCGGCGACGAAAGCGTGTGTCGGACCCAGTCCCAGACGCGGCTGCACCTACGACAAAGGAAACGGAAAGTCAGGCCGTTACGCAAAACACCAGCACGAGCACAGTTGATCTCCTGGAAATGACGGAGACGAACGTAAGCGGAATGCAGCAGCAGCAGCAGGCTCGAGCGGCGTTAGGGGTCCGCCAAAAGTCGCAATCTCCGCTGCTCCTGCAGAGAAACCACCGCGGAGAACCACTCTTGACAGAGGACGCGGAGACCAAAATGGCGGCACCGGCTGCAGACGCGCTTTTTGGCTCCGGCCTGGACAAGGCAAGGGCAACCCCTCCTCGCGGCAGCGGCACCGACGCAGGAACGCCGACTCTGGAAGTGGTTGCCGACGAGCAGCACAACGCTCCGGCACTGGTGTCACGGGGTTCTAGTGACACCAGTCTCCGGGCCGCGGGGCTGCAGACTCTGACACAGACGCGGATCTCCCCCACGCTGCTCGCGACGAACACTAACATGAGTGCAGGCCAGGAGGAGCTGCACGAACAGCAACCCCAGCAGCTGCAGCAGACTGTACTACAGAACAACTTTCAGGTCGGCGGCAGTTCCTCTTCCACTTCGACGTTGCATCGGTCCCCGCTCCCCGCACGGACGCCGCTGTCCCAGCAACGCACGAACGCACAGAACAACCCCAACCTGATGACGAGCGCCGACACGCTGATGCAAACGATTCTTCCGCCTGGTTCCGCAAACAAAGACCCCTTGAGCCAGACCCAGCTCACGACGATCATGAATGGAGATGTGCTGACGCCGCTCCAACAAACTACCTCTCAAACGCTGCTGTCCTCGTCCGTCAACACGGTTTTCAATGGAGGTGGCGTAGCATCGCTGAAGAGCCCGCCGAGTGCGGCGGCCGAGCTGAGGAATCTCACAAGCGGAGGGGGGCCTGGTGGCACCACTGATGAAAAAACAAAAGTAGACGCAGCACCCCCCAGCGCCAACCAGCGGCAACAGTTCGTGCGGGCCGGTACGATTCGCGCCAACTACTTCGCCGAGCAAGAGCGAAGGCGGCGCGAGGAGGAAATGCTTGAAGATGAAGAAGAAGAAAAAGCCTCGCCGTCAGGGAAGCGTCAGTCTGCAGACTCAGCACCGCCAACCCCCACAACCAAGAAATCTTCCAAAGTTCTTTCCCGAATAGATAGCCCGGTGGATATCTGGCCGACGATATCGAAAGAGACACCCGCGAGCCGGCCCAAGACTCCAGACGAGGAAGAAGTCGATCTTCACCGCCTGCTGGCTCCCGTCTCCGAAGAAAAATCCTTGAACGTCAGTGATTTCGTCGTCAGAGGAGCTGCGAGTGCGAACGGCGGGCTGGTAGCAGAACCTGTTTCAGCTGTTTTTGCTCCTGAAACTACTGGGCGCATCAACATCAAAGGCGGAGGTGCTGGTGCTGCAGTCGCACCAGAGTGCGACGTAAATGTTGTTGGTTCTGCGTCGAGTAGCTGTGCATCTTCCAGTACTGTGTCTACATCGGCCGGTACGCGAATAACCTCCGTCTCTGCAGCTGCGCTGAGAGGTGGTTCTGGGACCGCTCAGGAGGCCCCTTCTCGCGAAGAGCGGTTCCAAGCGCGCCTGCGTCAGGAGATCGCGAGGAAGGATCCTCCGCGCTACCGCGCAGACCGCAGTGGCGAGGATGGCGGAGGTGCTGCGGGTGAGACAGCTGAAACATCTGACGGACGGACGAAACCGAAGCCAAACACGAACAGCGCGGCGCGCACAGCAGTTCCGCCTTCGCCTGGTGAGGACTTCGACCCTCATTATACGAAGGCAGGAGGAGGAAGTCGACGTGTCAGCGTACAATCGCTGCACACAGAATACACTAGCGACGGCGACAACTACGACGAGCACGAACGGCGCGGACAGCAGGCTGCTCTACTGCAGAAGTACTATGAAGGAGTGGACGCAGTAGCAGTTGCAGAAAGAAGTGGAGGGCCTCGTCACGAATGCGGTGATGGTAGGACTAGGAGTTCTGTAGGGGCGCATCTACGACGGTGGGACACGATTACCGGCGCAAGTAGCAAAGACAGCGCGCCCGTGCACCATCCGCCGTCATCCGATACGGACCAGTCGCTCGGGTCCGCTGGGGGTACGCGCATGATCTGGTCTGGCTGGGAAGAACGCCCCCCGAGCTTCTCCCTGATGAGGGAGCAGGGCGAAGACGACTCAGCGGGCAATAGACCTTTCACCGGCCGCCCCTGCGAGCACCTTGCGTCGCAGGGGCCCCAGCATTTTTCTATCGCGTCGAGCAGAAATCTCACTAAGGAATCCGCGGGCGCTGCATCGCAGCACCTCGAAGATGTTGTCGGCGGGCGCGTTGACAGGGACAGCCGCAGCCACTTGCACTTGAATTCGGATGTCGAAGCGAAGCGAGCGAGCTCGAAGTCGCCCTTCACTGTTGGCGACTTCGTCCCTGGGGGCGAGGTGCGAGAGGGGCTGTTGCTGCCACCGCCACTTCCGACGGCGGGCACGAAGACGTCCACTGCTGCAGCTTCTGCAAAGTCATACTTCTGCGACAACGCCGCTCCCGCTCGGGCAGCAGAGACCACCGATTCTACTCATCCACGGCAAAGCAAACCACCTCTTGCCTCCTCGAAGCCCCCACTGCCCACTCAATCAAGCTCCGGATTTCCGTTGAAGGCAGCAGAACAAGAGCGGCGGTCTGCGAGTCATCCCGCAGCAGGAGCGACAGCACCGGTTCCTTCATCCGTGGCCCCTCCACTGTATTTGCACATATCAGAAGGACCGGACACTCGTGTGCCCGGCAATCCTCCGCAGCACCCCAGCAGCCACCAGCAGCCTTATCGTCAACATCAAGGTGTGGTCATTTCGGATCGTCCGAGATCAGCGCGCCGCCCTATCACCGCCACGCCCCGCGCGTCAGCAGACCACCCGCAGCCGCAGCCCTCTTTCCAGCAGCAGCATGCTTTGCCGAGGAACACCGCCGTGATTAGCGACCCCGGGAGGCCATCCGAAGGCGTTTCTCGTGCGCGGCAACCGAGTCGGGAGCCTAGTCGCGACGTGCTGTCCTCGAGCAGGGAGGGCGAGACACCGTCAGGGGCGGCCGCGCACAACATCAGTGTAGGAGGGTCATCTGCTGCATCCCTTTCGCGTGCCGCTGCTGCTCGCGAAGTGGTGGAACGGTTGAATCAATTTCATCCCGACCAAAGATCTACTTTCGACCACCTCCGCGACACGCCGCCCGTTTCTCTCGGCGCACCCGCTGTGCAACACACGCACACCACTTCGCTGGCCTCCTCGGGTCTGCACCACCATCACGAACAAACCGTCCTCTCGGCGCCGTCCATCAACCTCCCGCCGCCCCAGATCTCGGCGTCGGCGTCGACGACCGGCGGCTCCGGCGGAATAGTAGAGCAGCAGCATTATATGGACGGCGTCGAGGAATCTGGCGCGGCCAAGAACAGACTACATGAACACTTCGCCGACACGGCCGTGGTCGCGCCCCCGACGCCGCAGCGCATGACGGAGCTAGTGGCGAACTTTCCCGCGCTGCAGCAAGCGATGGCGGGCTCACCCCGGGACGAGAACAGTTCGCGCCGGCAGCAAATGGACCGGAAGATCAATAAAGTTGCGAGCATGCTAGAGAGCCGGATTCAGATGTCGACCCCGAACAGAAAACGCGGCGCCACGCCAAACAGGCTTGGAGGGGGCCCTGCTTCGAGTCGGCAGCAATCTACGAACACGTCGCCGACGAAAGGCGCAGCAGGGGGTGGAACAAGTAGCGGCAGAACGGGGGAACAAGGTGGCGTGGGGGTGCGGGCTGCGAGTACTTGTGCTTCTACTCACAGGAACGTCTCGCCGCCGAAGCAGGTACGTCACGTCCGAGCAAGGCCGCCCGGAACGAGCTCCATGCTGCACAAGGCAGTGCATCAAGCAGGATCTGGTCAAGTAAACAACACGTCAATCGTGGAAGACCTCCAGCTGCAGCAACCGTCCTATGCGCAGCACACCTACTCCAGTCGCCGCAAAGTGTCGGCGGATCAGGAGGCGCTGGAAGCGAGCTATGTTGACGCACCGGGCGGAGCAGCCGCTGACGAAAGCAGGGGCTCTGTCGTGTCGCGGCGCCCAGCTAATCCTAATCATGAACATCAGACACACGACCACGAGCCGCGGCAGACGCGGCTAAGCCTGATCCAGCACCTGACGCCGACGGTCGAGCCGAAGGAGGATGCGGGCATTCCATCTACGTCAGGGCCGGGGGTTGGGCATGCGGTACTCAGTCATACTGATACTTCTTCGGCGGCAAACAGGAACACTGGCGTCGGAGTGGGCCTGCCGCTTCCAGGTCCAACAGGCTACTCTTCCGGTTACAGCGACCAGGACCGCGGGTATATTCACCCTGTTCGCGACCAAGCAGCGTTCACCGTGCATGAGTATCAACACCACTCTGCGCCGCGACCGCATCCGCAGCCCCACACCCCCGCGGAGACCACGGCGTTCGCGCCACCTCCAAGACATTCGCCTGCGGCATCTTCAATGGGATATGCCAACACAGCGACAGCACGGCACCACCTGCACGTGGACACGCAGCACTGGGACTGGCCATCGCAGCACACGTACATTCAGCCACCTGGTGTGGCCTCGTCAAATATGCTCCCTGCGGCCCACTCGCCAAGCGACCCGACCGGTACCACGGCACGCGTCGTGCAGGTAAGCGCGGACACTGGCACCGGCGCACCCACGGAGCACATTCAGCAGCAGGAGAGGAAGATTGCAGACCTCCAGCGCCAGCTGCAGGAGATGAAAATGCAGATTGCGCAGCGGAAGGTGCCCCTGCAGCCACCAACCGGTGTGCAGCAGAGTGCGACTGGGAGAGTGTCTGGCTCGTCTGGAGGTACTGCTACTGGCTGTTGATGTCGTAGTTGTCATACTTTAACATTAGTTCTATTGTCGGAGTGGGACTTGTAGTTGTTTGCCTATCTATGCCTCGATGATCTTTCTCGCGTTCGAAGATCACGACAACTACTGAACGAAAATGATTCATGGCGATCCTGATCTTTTGCACACGACGCAAACTCCAGTTTACGCGCCGACGCCTATGTCTGCCCGCAGTCTGGTGACCGCAGGCAACCGCAGCCACACTACACCTGGCCTCGGCCGAGAAGAAGTGAAAGAGAATCGATCGCACGACGAGCACTCCTCGTACTCAAGGGAGGAGAACCACTCGGCCTCCACCTCGAGACGTAACTAAAGCAATAGAAACAACTTGACTCGTCAGGAGCGAATCGGAATGCGAATGCAGCTTGGCTATATTTTTCTAGCCTCAGTTGTTTCATTTCCAGTTCCAGATCGGATCCAGTGCTTCCAGTTTCGCATTCGTTTCAGCTTGCTTCGTTCTTGCGCCTGGTTCCAAACAAGTGGCTCTCGTCGAATTCGATTTCATCACGACAGGTTCCGGTAGCCTGCGGCCCCGCACGCCACGGGATCCTCCTCGCATCCACGCGCAGCAGCAGGCGTCGATCTCCAAGCAAAGCGGCGCTGGATCTGGTCCAAGCCCAATGACGCTGTCCCTGGCGCCCACCAAATTTCTTGGGACCCGACCCGGCGGTCCCGTCGCATCTGCCGCGTTGCAGCAGCAGCACGCGGTCGCCGTTGACCACCCGGCTTCGATTGTTTCTTCCCGCGTCCCCTCACACGAGGTGCCATCAAGTCGCGCGGCGGTAATCGCGCAGATGGCAAATCAGGCGGGTGGACCGGCCGCTGTGGTCGCGAATCAGGCCGCCGTGCGGACGCAGCTCTTCTTGAGCGGCTCAGCAGCGGAGAGCAAAAGCAGCTCCGCGGCAAGCTTCGAATCCATTTTGGGAGGACCGCGCGGAGGAGCCGTCAAATCGCATTGGGCAATGGCTGGGGGGGGCGCTAGAGTTGCGGCAGTAGGACAGCACCACGCGGCGGTGAATCAGACGTTGATGGGTCAACGTCAGGAGGAACTGCGGACGGCGTCGCGTGAAACGACTTACGGATTGTGATCCTGCTGCGCAGCCGTTGCTGATCGCTAGGTCTACGTGGCAGGAGGTTGCAAACGTCATACCGACGAAATTACCACGTGGTCTACTGCATAAACTTAGCTGAAAGTAGAATGAATAAGATCTGATCCTCGCAGGTGGACTCTATAAAAAAGACGAATGTTTGAATGAAGTGCTTGCACTTGTTGCTTTAAAAAGTTTATTAAGTAGCTACCGGACGTCGACTCAGCTCGTGCTCACTAGCATAAACCCATTTCGATAAAGATAAAATATGTTCACGTTCTCAAAGGCGCCTGAAAAAATTGATGAAAGCGACGAAGTCGTCGACTGAACAGCAGACATAGCAATGCCTTTTGAACCAGCGCAACTGGGCCTCCCTACAAAATATGTAGCGGCTTCCGTTTGTGGTAGAGAATTGCGCCCCGGGTACATAACCAAACTAAACCGGGCACATATCCAAGCTGGCCCTGGCGCGCTTAGTAATATACATAGTGCCCCCGGAAAAAAGTCCGAAAATATTATTGGCCTCAACGCCTCTGTTCTCTGAAGCGATGCCAGTCAGTAGCACTTTTGTGCCCTGCGGATTTTTGTGCCCCCCTTGCCTTCCGATTTTTCGCATGTCTATGCTCCCTCACATCTCTCTGTGTCGTTTGTCTGGCTCTCTGCGCTTCATTCGGTTGCCACGCATTGCCGTCGGTTGTTGAATTTGATGCACTTATCTGGCGCAACGTCCATAGCTCGCGCGAAGAGACTGAATCTGGTCGCTCAAAATCAACATCGGTCGCGAGTTCCGTCGTGATTTGGTCGCGAAATGAAGCTTGCTGGCGGTGGAGGTGTTGTACTTATTTATATATAATTTCGTGGATCGCCTCCATGATCGGGACCCTCTACTCGTCTCAAATCGCGATCGCATCGGTACTACACTTCGCCCGGCATCCGCGGCGTCTGTAGATTGATTAAGGTCGCTGCCACCTCTTTATCTTTTCACTGCGTCCGATGTACCGGAACAGCCACAAGAACACCCCCGAACCACCACCCAACTCCGCTAGACCAAGCCTATACATAAAATTCAAAAAGTGACCGAATTTCTACTAGACCAGAGAAAAACTTGCTTCCCGTTCCCACGAAGGTCGTGCTGTAAGTAGCTAGAGTGAGACTCTGGTGCCGGTACCGTGCCTGATCCTGCTACTTACTTCTTTCGCGAAAATCATGATAAATGCGGAACCGGGCATAGACGATGCGTCATCGCAACACATTGCGCTGACCGTACGGAGCATCACGGGTGATGTGGTTGTGCAATTTTCGCTGCAGGACGTCGCACATGTGCTGTGTCATGACACAAGTGCCGCTTTCCGGGTGCCGGTCGACGAAAGCCGACGACTACCTTCTTGTTCGGAGGTAGGTTCAAGTCTGCAGTCGGAGACGACGGCTCCTCTTCAGAGATTCGCTCCGCTTGCTCGGATAATGCGTGCCGTCGAGAATGCGACAGGCAAGCCTTTGGTCCAGCACTGCTACTGTCGTGCGTCCTTTGAGCCTGAGGCGGTGTTGCTACGCAGCCCAGCCGTGCATGTGCCAGTCGTGTTGGGACATCCTTCCGCCGGGCTCCGTGGTATAAACGACCTTACGGTATTCTTTGACGTTCGAGCATCTACCGCCTTAGAAGTAGTCAGAAGGGAGTGCGAGAGGGCTGCCGAATGGGGTTCGTACACCGTCGGTGGATCGATTGCTGATTGGAACTCGAGGCGCGTACGCCTCGACCGGAAAAACTTCGCTTCCCAGTTACCGTTCGGTCAGTTTCCGTACGTCGAATCGACACGAAGCATCTGGGGTACAGACGTGGATTCCCCGGAAGCGACTCGCAGGCAGCAGGACATCAGCTCCGACATAGAGACTGACATCATACCTTGGAACGACGACGAGTTGTCAGATCCAGAGCAGCCAAACGCCGATGAAAACTTTTTGTGGTCAGTCGATGAACGCAGGCAGAGAACTGGCTACAATCCGCGCGCAAGAGCTATCCGCGCTTCGGCAGACGACAGTGAAGAGGCCCGTATCCAGCGTCTGTGTCAACTGACGCGTCAGGATACGAAAGACCGGTGCCCCTACGTTTCCGGTTACGAACGCGATGAGGGCCCGTGGAAGTCGTCGGGGAACATGTACGACCCAGCATTTTTTTCAGGCTGGTACCCCGACTACGAACAAAACGAAACGCTGGTGCTGGCAATTATTGAACTATTTGCCAAATCCTCTGTCACCACCGCAACGGACCCGCTGTTGATACCTCAGGCGCAGTTGTTCGGGAAGAGTAAATCGCGTGCGATATTGGCTTGCGCAATCAATGGTCTCGCGCTTCGTTACACAATGCAGTCGTTACGAGATGACTCGGAGTTAGTTGGTGTCGCCGTGCGGTCGGACTGGAGGGCCCTTCGGTATGCATCGCGACGGCTGCGGAGTACGGACCGAGAGTTAGCGAGGCTGGCCATCTCCCAATGCGGATGGGCTTTGAAATACTGCTCGGGGCCGTTGCGCGACGATTTGGAGCTTGCGTGTCAAGCCGTTGGCCACAAACCGTGGGCCATCCAGTACACCTCCCGAAACCTATGGGGATGCCGCGATCTACTCGAAGTTGTGGCAGGCAAAGACGGCTTCCCCGCGATGTTGTACGCGAGAGTCCGTATTCCGGAATTGATTGCGGACAAGCATTTCGTGATGCTGTGCGCAAGCACGAACGGACTCGCCGTGAAGTATGCAGCAGAAGAGCTGTTGGAGGATCGGGAAATAGCAGAGGTTGCCCTTTGCCAAAACCCGTACTCCTTGCGGTATTTTCTGGGACGCAGTTTGCTTCTAGAGGAGAAGGGCATCGAGCTTCTGTCGGTCGCACTGCGCCGGGTCAAGGAATTGCGTACAGCAGTGGAACCAAAAGACCTCTTTGACACTGTCGCAAGACGGCATCCTGGGAGATGTCCGATCAGCCAGGATGACAACGACCCATTTGTGTTTCCATGCCACAACGAGATCGTCGACTTCAGGGGTCTCCTGGAACACCATTGCGGGAAAGGATGCAAACTGCACAAATCTCAAGCAGAGCAAGCATTTGACGCTTACCGCGATGGCTGGTTGAATTTGGTTTTTGATTCTGGAAAACGCGAATACGCATGGGCTGACATAGAGGTTGAGGGAACGCCGGACCGGCCAAGTCTCCTGGAAACGACAGGCGAAGCAGCGCGGGACACGTTTGAATTTGTCCGTCTTGCAGTGGAACAGGACCCCGGGAGCCTCGAGTTCGCAAGCGCGCGCCTTCGGGCCGACCCTGATATCGTCATGACTGCAGTTGTGCAGGATGCATTCGCTTTCCGACACGCCAGTGAAGCGCTACGGAGCGACAGCTACTTTGTGGTCGCTGCGTTGGAAAAGGTGGTCGCCGTACACAAAGATCTCGAGCGCTACTACTTCGGCGACTACTCTTTTCGCCTGTTGTATGAACTTGACATATCGTGGCGAAGGCTTCTCAGCGAGGAGGAGGACGAGGAACTGAGATTGCCATCAAATGTGCGAGCGGACATCGTTGGAGGCAACCCGGAATTATGTCGGCGAGTGGCAAGGATAATGCCCTGGCTCTACCTCTACGAGTACGACGCGTCCAAAGTGATTGGCAATTGGCCAGTAACGGGCTGCTACACGACCAAACTTCTAGCGGAGCCGTATTTCTGTCAGTTGGTGCTCAAGGCTGCCTGCACTGAGCTTTTCGAGCGAGTTCAGTCGCCGGCAGAGCTGGTTCGATGCCGAATCGGTCGCTTAGTTACCGAAAGCGCAATCCCGGGTCCATTTGCCCGAGAACCGGACTTCGCACTACTGATACTAACCGGCGACACACTGCAGACCGATATCAGGAATGCCGGAATATGCGATCATTATATGAGAAAGCGCGCTGCCTTTCCCGGTGATGATGAGGCAGTCGCTGATCTCTTTCGTCGCGCCAATCGCGACACTATTCTTTTCGTGCTGGGGTGCTGCGGATCACTTTTGGGCCGCGCAGGGAGACAACTTCAAGGTGATATCGAGGCGGTAGTGGCATCGGTATCTTCGTGTCCTTCTACCATCGCATACGCCTCACCGGAGCTTCAGACGAATCTGGCGGTACTCCGCGCCGCTGGCCGCGCTGTACTTGAACAACATGATGCCAAGCCGAGGAAAACCCCCGAGCGTCTGCATAACAATATAGCGTCACCTCACCGGCGTAACGAGATAGTCGAAAAGTTCTTCGTGCGTTACATGCAAGAGCAGTGCGGCTGGGCCAAAGAAGCGGTTCTTGATTTTCTTCCGGACTACCGCTACCTCTTCTTCCTGTTGCCGACCGAGGAGCTGCGCGAGGATGACGATATTCTGCGTCTCGTCATGGAGCTCGACGAGGACAACTTCATCTTCGAACGACTGCCCGAAGACCACAAAATGCACCAAAACAAGCAAGTCGTGACTCAAGCCGTGAAGCGCGACCCCTCTGCAATGCTGTCGCTGAAGCGTCCTTCGCCATTTTGGATCGACGAGGACGTGCTTGCGGCATTCCGGGAGAAGTGTCCGAATCCCATGGAGAGGTTTATGCACTTTCCTGCTGTGGTCGAGTTGACCCGCATCTAAGCAGATGATCGCGGCCGTGCTTCGGCTGGGTCGCCGTCGCCCCTGGTCGATATATGTTCGCGCATGCAGGAGTTGGACATCCATGGAACTGGAAGAGCGAACGCGCTGACTCTTACGCTGATGTTACGCGGATCGGAGAGTAGATGCTTTCGGTCCGACAGCAGTACGCACTGTGGGTGGACTCATGTTCATGTTGGGCGCCCCCAGTACGTAGAAGCTTCAGCTTGAGTTTCCGTGTATGCAAATGCATTCATCATAATTCAGATAGACTTGGTGCGCATGTAGGTCTCATTTTGACGCCGAGAGGACTGCGTCGCCGTTACATGACTCCCCCCCCAATAAAGACCTTTGAAGCTGCGCAAATTGATTCAGGACGCAGCGACCCATCAGAATTTCATTGGCTGCGTGAACCTGATCGCGCTTCTGCAATTGATTCTTCGTCAATTGGTTTTGTTTTCAGAAAACCACCAACACCAACATCAACAGCACCGACGTCGGCTCAGAGCCAGAAATGAGCTGGTCTGCCTTGCCAAGGGAATGCACCAACCTGCATGATGAATGTGGACAGTTTATCATTATCGTGTGTTCGTTTAATATTGTCGTCTTGATTCTTCACATTCAGATTCAAGTTTCAAACGGAGTCAGCGTTTGCCCCAAATAAAGGCTATCTTCGGCGGTCTATCTGCCGAGTTTGAGGTCCACTTGCAATCGCAAGAACAACTACGTCTTTTAACATTAAT
>RXOD01005959.1:0-11831 GCA_005223375.1 Amoebophrya sp. AT5.2
AAAGATGGGGCAAAAGATGGGGTAAAAGATGGGGTCAAAGATGGGGTGCCCACACCGACCTGGGGTAAAGGTGGGCTGAGATGGGTTGGGGTGGGGTCCGAGGTGGGTCCCGAGGTGCCGGCGGTCTGCGACGAGAAGTCCGCTGAATATAATCGCGGCCCTTATCCTCGATATCGCTGTCATGTCCACACGGCTCTAGTGCGCCCAGCCTTGTTACTCATTAATTTTCATTGCTCCCTCGCCTTCGGTTTCGAATGCGGATTTTCTCGTAATGGTGAAACAGGTCTTTTCTGCCACGTATACCTGCACACCTTCGTGTACTCAACGGGCGTCGTGTCCGTGGACACCATGAAGCGACTGTCGGAGACGTTGTCGCCGGCCGACCGACAGCAGCTCATAAGTCATCTGATGATGCTTGGGGGACGCATTAAGTGAATACATACTCGCGCGGCTGCTGTACCCCTTTGGTGAAAATTTTTGGCTATTAAGATTAACCCAAGGGTGGTTCTTATTCTTAAGCCATGTATTTTGATCGATGGGACGGCGAGAAGCCACTGAAAAACCTTCATGCCGGCACGTATCCGATGCAAAATGCGGGTGGACGAGATTGGTGCTGGCAACACGATGTTCGCTTCGTGGAAGCAGGAAGTGGTCTTGTTAATGAAAGGGTTGTGATTCCGAGTGGATGACAGCAGAGGGCAGGAGAGTTTCCTGATCCTGAAGATCATTGGTTTTCGTGCACATATATTCTGGATGTGGGAGATCCTTTCGACGTGATTCACAGGCAGCTGTGAGGATCTATATCCCCGCATCCTTTTCTACGGAAGGACCACGTCGCATTGCACTTAAAGTAGCAGCTGGCGCGCACCCATGACTTCGGCGCTTTGGTCTGCTCTTAATCGTTGTCCTTCGGTTCTTCTCGTGCTCCGTCCCTGCTAGGAGGAGCCAATTTCTATCTACGGCCGCGACAGCGCCAAAGATGCCAAAGATGCCTATGTCTATTTGTACGTACCGCTTCGTCCTCCTGCTCGCCGCAACTCTTGACCTCCTCGATGCGCAGCAGCAGATCGTTCGGGTCCGCTTAGGCGGGATGCCGGGTTTCAACCCGAGGATGCTCACAAATCCACATGGCGGCGCGGTTGTTTCCAGCGGCAGCGGCTACCTTGGCGGGATTTTGGATTTGTTCGCCAGTTCGCTCGGGGTGGGGACTAGTACCGGTGGCGGGGGTGCAATCGCTTCTCGCGGGCAGCATATCATGTTCGGGAATGCCTCTCCGTTCGCCAGCGGCGACCGATTGGCCCGTGCGTTGGGGATAGGCGGGTCGAGTGATGTCACGAACTACTACACGCCTGAGCTGAATTTGGACGACAAGCCGTTCGAGAAGATAGTGCAGGAAAAGAAGCAGGTGGCGGTGCTGTTCTTTTCGCCGGTGTGCGTTTACAGCCAGGCGCTGCAGCCTCTTTGGGACCAGGTGGCGCGGAAAATGGAGCAGAAGGTTCCGATAATAAGAGTGGACGCGACCATCCAGCGCCCTGAGAAGATGAAAAAGTACGGGCTGTCCTCATATCCAGGGTACCCGGTGATAAGGGTGATCAGCGAAGATGAAGGAAAAGTGGACTACTTCGACTACGAGCCGAAGGGGTGGGCGACGAGTGTGGAAACGATCACCAGCTGGGTACAATCGGCTATGAACCTATTGCCTGTTTCAAGCGACCAGTGGATCAGGAATCAATTATAATCGATACAATTACAAACAAACAACACCAGTTGTCCAAGCACGTGTCCACGGGTCACGAGGTGCACTCGCTCGAGGAGTTCCGCACTTTTCACTTCCAGAATGCTCTCTTTGTCGTGGGGCTGTTCGAGGATGACACGCCCGTCGACGCGCCCACTTCTGCGGCCCCGCCGGAGTCCTCGTTATCCACCCTTTCCCCCACACAGAAAGCCGACAACCACCACAACGTGCAGACCTTTCTCGAGGCGTCTCACCACTTCGAGAACGTGCTGTTTGCGGAGTCGCGGAAGTCCTCACTATCGCGCGAAATCGCGAACTACCTGCGCGATCATCACCATTTGAAGTGCGACACGCTGAACATCGGAGCCTCGAAGACGAACGAGAAAGTCCTCGCGCTGGGGGACCGCTTTCTGGACGCGGGGGCGAGAGCAGGAGATGCAAACACTGAAACTATTAAATCCACTTCCACCTCCACCGCCCCTCTGACGTCCCCTCCGATCCAGTGCCGCGGGCCGAAGAATCCGCAGAGACCGGAGTGGGGCGATGAGTTCTCCGTGACGGCGAATGCGACGCACTTCACCGCGAGGAGAACGGACCAGAAGACGGGCTGGGACCAGGGCCTGCAGTACACCTGCTGCCTCGAGCGCGCGGCCCTCGCCGGGTCGGAAGAGCCCCCGCTCGAGCTGAAAGTGCCCTCGGTCACGATGTTTACCCCCTTCGACGAGCAGGTGTACACCTTCGAGAGCGACCACACGATTAAGGGAAGGATCAACCCATTTTCATGGCCATTGGTCTGGGGGAGTGGGTGTCTTGCAGGGAGGTGGGTAGTTCGTCTCGTATGATGTGCGCACGGGCGATGGGCTGTATTCTCTCGCGTTGGGTCTTACATCTCGTCTTGTATTTTGTCTCGTATTTGCTCTCATTCGATGGTCCGGGTACGGCCGCTAGGGAGGGAGTGAAGCAAGCACTGCAAAGCGACAGGCAGGAGGCGCCAAGAACGTTCTGCGTTGTCTCGTATTTCGTCTTGTATTTTGTCTCGTATTGGATCGCGATAGCGGCCAAAGTAGCAACACGCCAGAAATGCCGCGGAAAATGGGCTCTGCACCCCTCTAACGCGACGCATATTAACGTGGTGGAATTGATCGAGTTCGTGCACAAGTACCGCCATAGCGTGCTGACGGATTTCAACGTCGGCACGATGAACGAAATCCTGCAGAGCGCCGCGGCCGCGGATCTGCCGGTGTTGGTGTACTGCGTGGAGGAGGGTGGAGGGGAGGGGGGTGGGGAGCTCGTGCAGCCGCTGGAGGGCGTAGTGCGGCAGTTCGCGACGAAAATGAAGGGCCGGGTGCTCGCGACAAAAGTGGTGCGGGGAGAGGACGCGGTAGAAATTTACCGATCTGGCGAGAAGGATGGATCCGGGATGGTCATCGATGTCGTGCCATCATTCACCTGCATTTACTGCGATAAATCATTGCAAATAAGAAATCAATCTTCGCCCCGCGCGAAAACAACTAGTGCTTCAATCGATTGAAACAGGGCTACCGCTTCCTTTCCGACATGCTGGATCTGGGGTCGTCGCGCACGTTTCCGCTTGTGCGTTTGATGAGCCGCAACAAAGATATGTGATCAGACCAGATGGTACGGAGGTAAATAAAAAGTCAAATAGAAAGTGGTCAGTGAAAACGAAATTTGGGACGCTGGGGCTTCGGGGTCTCCTTTGCGATGGATGCTTCTGGGAAGGGATTTGCGAAAGGAGTAGAAAGTACACGCCAAGCGAGTCTTCTGCAGGTGGAGCCTACAGCTGTCAATAGATGGCCACGCGAGGGATCCCTTTTTGCTCCGCCTTCGCTACTATCGTCTCCACCTCGGTCGTAGCCGTAGCGCTAGTCAGTAGCTCCTTGTTCCGACTTCTATGAATCTTCCGCGCGCCATCGCTTATTCGGCACTCGCCATCGCTACGGCCACTCGTCATCGCTATAGGCCGATCCCCAGAAGTTCCCCCCACTTCCCACTTGGCTGCACTTGCTTTTTGCTACCAGCTGGTCTCCTCCTCATAAAAAAGGCGCGGTCCCGCGCCCAGTCGGTGTTTAAGTACAAGCTGGAGGATGGCCACAAAAACGAGAACCCAAACAGCGAGATTACGGTCGCCGACCTCGAACAGCTGCTCGAAAATTTCGAGAAGAAAACGATCCAGCCGTATCTAAAATCCGAGCCCGCGCCTGACCCGAACTACGTCGACGAGTACGATCCCGTGCGTGTGGTGGTGGGCTCGACGTTTAAGGATGCTCTGCTGCACCGGGGCGAGCAGGACATTTTTCTGAACATCTACGCGCCGTGGTGCGGCCACAGCAAGAGGCTGCAACCGGTGTGGAAGGAACTGGCAAGTCGGTTGCGGGGCAACGAAAAACACATCTCGGTAGCCAAGATCGACGGCACGGCAAACGAAATCGTGGACGTGCCGATAATCGGCTACCCGACGATCCTCCTGTTCAAAGGAGCTCCGACGGCCGCGGAGCCGAGGCCGAGCGAGAGGGAATTAATGACACCAATCGAGTACCAGGGGGCGCGAACGAGTGATGCGCTGCTGGCCTGGCTGCAGAAGCAGAGCAGTCACACGCTGAAGCCGGACATGAAGCCAGAAGAGAGGGACCAGGTGGGGGTGAAGGGCTACGACGCGGGATCGGGACATAGCGACGAAATATGATGAAGAGCTGAGTTTGCAATTGCATCGGCGAAAAGGCCGCGCTTAGAAGCTGCGCATTAGCTCACCTGCGCTTGGAGGCCGCGGGGCAACGCCAACAGCTATTTGTCTCATTCTTGGAAACTAAATGACACGCACCACTACTTGCTTTTGCATTCGCTTTCACGCCGTACGACTTACCTTGTTCAGGTGATAACGACAGGAAACGCGGGGTGCTTCCTTGACGCGTTGCGTTCGCATTGCGAGCGTCGTCTCCCCACCTCGTGTGCAGCTTCGATGATCCCACGCGGGAAATCTCTCCTAAAACGATCGAGGCAGCCCATTACTTTTTCTCGTGCTCCCGGAATTTCGAAAATGGATGCCCAAGAGATCCTCGTGTCGTGGCATACTACTTGTGAAGCGCAGGTCGTGCTCCCATGAACATTGGTGACGCCTGGAGTAGTATTGTGTCTCGCTTACACTTGTTTCGCCTAGCGTTAGCTTATGTTGCTACGTCAATGTGCAGGCAAACCGGCGATGTATAGATCCCCTCATGAACTTAGTTATATTTTCATCTTCCTGCAGCGGTTATGCTCAGTTGTGTAGCTACTTAGGTCGAAGCACTAGAGCAACCATACCCATTTCTATGCATCTCTCTGTGGGTAAATCATCATCTGCATTGTGGTACCCTGCTGTAGTAGGTCGTGACCCGGTGCGCAGGTAGACTTTACGCTGTTGCTATGCTTGCAATGAATATGTATGCTTTATGTTTACTCCGATGACAGTCCGTTGCGCGAGGTTTGACAACTGCGTGCGGTTAAGTACGACTAGCGCTCAAGATGAGTGGCGCGCCCGGCGCCTCGAGCGATCGCAACCTCCCATCAACAGCCCCCCTGCTGCAGCGGCCGCTGATTTCCGGCCCGCTGTTCGGGCTCGATGCGCTTGGCCAAGGAATTCCGGCCGCTGCAAAAGCAGTGCCTGCCATCGCTAGTACACCAACCGCCGCCGATCCTTCGCACCGCAACAACCGGGGCGTCTGGCTGAGCAAATCTCCGCTCTGGGAACCGACGGATGGTCGGTTTCTCCCGCCACCGCCACCACCGTTAAACCTCGGCTCCACGACCAAAGCATCGGCCGCACCAGACCCACCGCCAGCTGATGTCTGGGGCGAGGCGCCGGAAGAAGCAGCGGCGCGCGACGTGTGGCAGCGGTATGTGGATCAGACATCCAGGGATAAAGTCTCGGCTGACCGCGGCGACGTCGATCACGACGACGACTCCTCGGAGGCGAATTCACTGTATGACGGTTTCGAGCTGCTCGATCAGTATGGGGGACCGGTGCGGAGACCGGAGGCGGGTGTACCGGTGGACAACACGTCCAATGATGTCCAGCGAGCGGGAGCGCTGCAGCCGCAGGAGGAGGGTGCCGCTGCGGGGGCCGGGCAAGTCCGGCAACGGGGAGTTGCGGCTGTCCGGCCGCCGCAGCAGCAAGTACAAGACAAAACAAGCAAAAACCCGACGGCCAAGAAGGAGCAAGGGCATGAGTTCGCGGGCCGGGAAGCGGTGTATCTGGATGACGGCTTGGACGCGGATCCGCCGACGTCGCTCCTCGCACGGATGCGTGCCGCGCGGAGGGGTCCGGGAGTCACTGTTTGCTCTCCGCAAGACGACCGAGCAGCTGGCTCGGGCCGCGATGACCCATTTGTAGCAGGATCGGATCTTGCTCTTGCAGCATCAGCATCATCACGCGGCCGCCAGAACAAGATGGGGAAGCAAGATTACTTCGCGCTCACCGCTCCCCCCGTCCACCCCTCGCTCGCGCGCTACGAAAGTCGCTGTTTGCTCCGGTTCGCGCTGACAAGTACGGAGAAGCGGCTTTTTGCGGAGAAGCGGAAGGGCAGATGCACGCACTCGTTGATCGACGACGCGAACTACGAAGAGCCGAGCTACGTGCGCAACGAGTGGCTGGACGGCATTCCCGTATCCACATCTTCATCTTCCGCACGAATAAAGAGTCCTAGGAACAACCACGCGCCGCGCCTCCTCACCTTTCGTGGCTCGGGCGTCATCGGTACTACAACTACTAGCGAGCAGGGACCTGCTGGGACTCCTCCTACTCCTTCTACTCCTCTCTACCCGCGCGTTGCCACGCATGCCGTGATCGAAGACGCGAACCTGGCGGTGTTCCGGTCCGAGCAGGCCCTACAGGACCGTCGCTACGAGAGGCACAGTCGCATCCGGCGCAACATGGCCGCCCGTAGTAAGGTGCAGGGAAGCAAACAGGTCCGCGGCAACGTCTTCCAACGCTTACTCCAAGGCACGCTACCACACACGGCGCAGCCGACGCTCGAGCCGCGGCGGTTCAACCTGGACGTCACCTGGCTCGGAAAAGTTACGCACGTGTTAGCGAGTGAGAGTTGTAGTGGGAGCATCGCCGCCGGGACGAAAAAGCCGACCGGTCAAGCCGCAGCCTCCCGGACAGGGGCCGCGAAGAACAATCCAGGGGTCGCTGGGGCCAGCACGACGGAGTGCTCGCTCGCGCGACCCGATGCGTTCGCGACGTTGGTGGAACACAGCTCCCGGGTGCCGCTTGTGTTACCCTCCCGCGGTATGCAGTACAATATAGTGGAAGTGGAATTGAGTAACAAAGCCTCGAAAGACCGAGACCAGTGCTTCGTGCCGCAGCTCTTCGGCGGAAAGCTGATCCGGAGGCGGGCAGGGTTCTCGGGCGCGGGCGGGGGTGCTGAAAAGGAAGCCCCCAGCTCGACGCTGTCTCTTTTACAGACGAACGCCGGGCAAGTACCGCTGGAAGCGATCGGGATCGAGGAGAGCGCGCAGGAGGTTGTACCTTCTGCGGCTACTTGGCAAGATGAAGTGGGGAAAAAATCGGAGCAAGGCGGCGTCGGGCAGGCGGGACTGTATCGAGATTTTCTGTTGGTGCGGCGGTGTCCGAAGGATGCAAGCTTCTACAGCAGGGAAATGGTGCACATCGCGCAAAGGGGGCTCATGGGAACTGCTGCGGCGGCCGGGTCGAGAAGCAGTAGACGAACCTCTCTAGCGACCGGCGTGACCACCTCTACCTCGTCCCCGGCGGAGCTGCGTCCTCAACCGGCGAGCAGCAGTGGTCGCGCAGCCGCAGCGATGCGGGTGAAAAAAGAACACAGGGCACCATCTTCCGGCGGCAACAAGGAGCATCACCACCATTTCAACCCGGTTTTCGAGGCGCCGCCAATCAAGGGCCGCCAGCGCACGCGGGAGGACATCAAGGGCCTGCGCTCGCTCTTCTACCTGCCCCCCGAGCCGAGCACCTGGCCCGCGTTCGTCGGCACGTACGTGCGAGACCGACAGAGCTTCCGCACGGGCGTTGTCGTCGAGATCGTCGAGGACAAGGCGGATTTGGAGAGACGCAAGGAGCACGAACGCCGGAAAATGAAAGCCGGGGTGCAACCGATAGATCACCTCCTTCCGAAACCGATCCCGCGCGTGCTGTTCAACACGGGCGAGCTCGAGGAGGCGCAGGCGTTCCGCCACGCGGACCTCTTCCTGAAAGGTTCACCACCTAGCAAATCTTTAGTAAAACCTGCTTCTTCGCCCCCAGACAATGGAACTAGGGGAGTGGCTGCGAATGGAAATAACGGAAACACAGCGACCACCCACACGACACACAATAAAAAGCCCTCGAAGCCGCGCCCCCTGACCCATGATCGGCAAATGATTTCGAGCCAGACGTCGAACCTGTACTGTTTCCAACTCCCGGACAGCAAGCTGTTCCTCACCCGCGTGACCCCACAGCTCTTTCTGCAGCCGGTGCGGCGGCTGTTCTACGCCTGCGACGCGGCGCTGGAGCCTGTGTTCGCGCTCGGAAGCAGCTCCAACATTATGAAGCGAGACCAGCTGGTAAGCAGGGAACTGGTAAGTTGTGCTACTTAGGTGATGGGTTCCCTTGGGTGGCGACTGCGTCAAGGCGCTCTGACCCGCCCGGCGGAAAGCGCCGGGCGGTTTTTAGAAATGGGCCCCACGCTGGGGGGGAGTGATGGCAGGGAAGTGGGGCGGCGGAAGGGAAACAAGGAAGGCCATGGAAAGCCAGTAGCTAGGATGGTGCTTCTGTCATAGAATGAGGGCAGGGTAAAATGGGTCGCATAGAGTGACGCTTAATTGTATAAGAAAGTAGCTGGGCTTGCTCGGGGGGTGGTGCAACGGTACTAGACCTGCCGACCGCGGAAAGTCGCGCTCTCTCCTGGGAGAGCTGCAGCCCTCTAGCAGGGCGAGGACCATCGCAAAGGGAAACCTCGCGAGGAGCCCCCCCAAAAAAAAATCAATCACTTACCACTTGCCCACTTTCTTACCATCGCTGGTCCCACCTCCACAAACATCGCCGAGCACCGGGGCCCCGCCAGACCCACGACCTCCGATCGCGATCCTCGTAACCCCTCGGTTGTCGTTCGGCCGGCGGACCTGAAGCATCAGCTCACGGACGGGGACCGGCAGAGCCAGGCGATTCTGCGGCTGCTGAAGTCTCTCCAATCCTCCCGTTGCATCGAGCAGCAGAACAAGGAGGCCCTGGCCAAGTTCGAACAGAGCGTGCAGAAGCTAGCGCACTGCGCGGCGGCCTTCTACGGCGAGGACTTTTTGCCGCGGATCGTCGAGAGCGGTGGATCGTTGAAGGCTCCCCCCGCTCGGTTCGGCGGGGGGAGTTACCGGAACTTGGCGGGCCAGGTGGTCACGAACCCGGGCATGGAGCAGGGCGACTCCGCGCCGGTGATTCTGGCGCTCGAGCGAAAGGACACGTTGTTCGACTACTACGAACTCGGAAAACGAACTTCTTCGCGGATCAACTCGGAAAACGCGTGCTCGCGACAGGCCTGCGTGGATTGGGTGTTCCACCTGGTGAAAAAGGGGTTGGGCTTCCTCGTGCACGCCAAGGCGCACGCGTTCGACCAGAGGCTGCTGAAGGGGCTGCAGACCATGGAAGTCCTGGAGGAGCACTACGCGCGAAACGCCGCGGAGGCCGCGGCATCAGCGATGCCAACCAGCGCTGCCAACATCAGGTGGCGCTTGGTTCCCCCGGCCCGCTACATCCTGGACAAGCTTCAAAGGGCGCCCTGGATGCAGGCTGCCGAGTACCAGCAGGTGCTCGAGCAGGGATACACCTTTTTGATCAACCCGCGGGTCTCCGACTCCGACTCCGACTTCCCCTGTCGCGTCGATAAGTACCAAAAGCTACCCCTCGCGTCCCAGGACGACCGCGCGCTCTTGCTCGCCGCGATCGGAGGAAGGAAGATAGACGGAAAGGAGATCGCGCGCTACTTCCGCGCCATCGGTTAAGGCGAGGGGGAGTGATGGATCAACCCGTTTTCACATGGTCGGAAATATGCTTTTGCGTCGATGCGATGGCTAGTGCTGGGGTCTTGTAGCTATTCGTTGGCTAATATTTTGTATTGGGTCTCGTAGGATGTCGATTGCGCACTGGGCGGCCTGCGGTGTATTCTCTTGTGTTGGGTCTTGTATCTCATATTTATATCCGTCTCTGATATTTTTTGGGCTCATTGTGCTCCGATTAGAGCTAGGGAGGGGGCAAGCACTGCAATAGGCCTAGGTGACGCCCAGGAGGCCCCAGGAGTTGGCGTCTGTGTTGTCTCTGATATTTCGTCTGGTATTTCGTCTCTGATATAATTCGGTCTCAGTAGCGGCCAAATATCATAGCCATGGCCATCGGCGCCAGAAATGCCGCCAGAAATGGGCTTGTTGTTTCACCCCCCCTCTAAATCAGACAGGAAAACGTGCTCGGGACGCGGGATGGGAAGGCCTTGCTGGAGCTGTACTGCAAGATGAACCGCTTTACCGGCATCCAAAAAGAAGCCGTCACGCTCCTGACTCAACTCGAGACCAAAGAGCGGCAGGAAGTGGGCCTGGCAAAAAAGCGGCTTCTGTATGAGGAGGCGATGACGCAATGGTTCTGGCGCGAAATCACGGCGGTGCGAACCGCCTGCGGGATCGGGAAGCGACGGCTGGGAAGAAAAAAGGACGCGTTGCTGGTCGATGATGAAGAGGGGGAGTCGACAGAAGAAGAAGCAGCACTGGGCGAGGAGTTCATGGACGAATTTTTCGCGGAGGAGAAGGCAGACGAAGGAACACCAGAAGATGAAAAGAAAGATGACGATGTTGAAAATTCTAGGGACAGTGAGGCCCCCGCCGGAGCGCCGAAGTCTTCCGATGGCCGCATTCCTCCCGCGAACGCGGACGAGCACGCCGAATTAGTCGCGCTGAAGCAGACAGTTGGGCGCTCGCAGAAAGGAGGCGGGGTAAGTGGAGGGAGCGCCAGCGAGAGCGACGAGGACGTGAAGTTCGTGGGCAGACGAAAGAAAAACGCAGATGGGGGCGACCTGGCGGAAATCGAAGTCGGCGGCGCAGGCAGGGGTGGTACTGGTGCAGACGACGATGATGATATTCTGGAGGCCGAGGCCAAAGCAGCATTCAAAGACGACTCCTCCGACTCCGACGACAACTCCAAGCCCAAGAGTAGCGAGAAGAGCAAGAAAAGCGGCGACGGCACATCATCAAACAGCAGCGACAGCGAGCGCGGGAGCAGCGATGCTGAGCGGCGGGATGAAAAGGGAAAGCAGCGGAACAAGAAGCACCGCGTCATGCGGGTCGTCACCCTGTTTGAGGGTGTCGGCGAGGACGTCGCGGAGGCGGACGGAATCGCGGAGGGCGCGGCGGGGAGCAGCAAGAAGATCCATGTGCAGTACACGTACGTTTTCGACGACAACATTGATCTGTGGCGCAGGGAACGGTGGGAGACGCTGAAGCGGCTCTACGAAAAGAGCTTCGCCGACTTGCGCCCCGCGCCCCTGCGGCACGTCGCCGAAGCCGCGAGCGCCCCGAATTTCTGCGACATCGAGGACGATGATAACGCGGAGGGAGTTGGTGTCCAACCCGTGAATCCAAAGGGCACGATTAAACTCAATTCGGGCGCCGGGCCTTCTGGATCTTCTGGAGGAACCGGGTCTGCCGCGCCGGGCGACCGCGCGATCCTCGACCGGTATGCCGAGCGGCGGAACCGCAACCAGCAGAAGAACGAGCAGGAAAAGCAACTCACCCTGCAGCAGCAACGGGCCCTGAAGAAAGAGCGGGAAAAGACCTTTTATCTGCAGCTGACGGGCGGGCGGTGGGCGGGCGAGGCCGGCGCCGAAGCCCCTTGGAGCGGAAACGTAGGACTTGGCGGTGACAGTGGTGGCGGTGGTCTGGGCAACAGTGGCGGTGGCACTGAACTACCGGAGGCGGTGGCCGGGGGCAAAAAGCTCCCTGACCACAAAACCGCCGCCGAGCAGCGCGCGCACGCACGACGGAAGTACTTCGAGGATCGCCGCGAAGCGACCGCCTTTTTCCCGGCGGTGGATGGCAGGGAAGCGGCAGG
>RXOD01005960.1:0-11828 GCA_005223375.1 Amoebophrya sp. AT5.2
AAGCCAAGCCAAGCCGAACACCGCCTAGCGCTAGCCTGTGAAGATGCAACTAGCACTAGAACTCTCTTGACCTAGGCACAAATCTGCTGCCTCCCTAGAAACCTGCGGACCCAACCACAGCTGCGCGCCTTCACTAGAAACCTCCCTGAAGCATTTGAGGCCTAGGATCTGACGGCGCGCCCTGTATCCGGGGGCGTATTTTGGATGTATTTTGAGCCTTGCCGTTAGCATCCGTGGCTCTTTCTAAGCACAAACAAAGTGCGGGTTAACGGGTCGGAAGGGATGGAGAGCAGCTGGTGATGTCGGAGAGTGTTTCGGTTTTGCCGGGTCCAAATTTCTCGATGGGTAGTTGTATCCATTGGCTTCCGTTATTTGCACCACAGTGTGGCAGTACTCAAGGTACACACATAGGTCATCTTTTCGTCATTGTGTTTACTTATTATAAAAAAAATAAAACCTCCTCCTCCTCCACCACGTCGACAGAAGACTTAGCAGTAGGCAGAGGGTAAATTATACGCCTTCTACAACTTTAGTTTTTAGTGCGCAGCCGCAGCCGCAGAAAACTACAAATTGATAGATTGATACGTAAGTACCTTGATCACGTCGAAGTTCTCGCGGATTTGCTTTCCTAGGTCTCCGTTCTCGGAAAACTCGTGCATGCGTTCAGGCCAACCGCCGAAGCTCTTCAAATCTTCCGCTGGTACGTACTGCGCGAAGGCGGCGTGCCTGTAAATGAGGGAAGCGGGAGAAAAAAAATGAGTAGTTCCTCAGTGATAGAGATAGACGAGAAGCGTGTAACTGTGAGGAGTCTCACCCTCGCCTCAGCATCTATTTCATCTTTGATATCAATTTCTTGGCTAGCCAAAGCAACAGACTCTGTGCGGAGGCTTGATGTGTTTTGTCCTCGCAATTGAATTGCTATGTATTGCAAGGCCCACGCGGAAGCTGCAGATCGCAAGGGCAGGATCTAATCCATCAATCATCGTCACGATAACGAGTCAGCATCCGCGGCCGCCCCTGCGGTGATGAGCTCAAGCTGGTGGACAACAAAATTATAGTTACAGTGAGTTTAGTTGTAAGAAGTACTCGTGCACGCCCATGAGGGTGACCCATTCGTGGTTGCCCGTGAGTCTGGTCACGTTGAAGGACTCCGATAGCTCCTGCGCTAGCGCGTAGCACTCGCGCGGCTGCGGGCCGCGGTCCACGAAGTCGCCCGTGAAAATCAGCTGATCCGTGCTCTGGATGGGCCAGATCAGTTGCACCGCCATCCGCATCACCTCGTAGTCCCCGTGAATGTCCGGAATCATCAGAATGCGCGGCCCGGAAGGAGCGGAGATCGGCTCCGCCGGAGACTCTACTTCATCATTTTTCTCATCATGTTGCAGAAGCCCCTCTTCTGGTACAGCGGGTTCTTCGGCCGCAGCGAAAAGTTGCGCCCCCGGCGGCTGCAACTCCACCAGCAACAGATGCTCGAAAAAGTAAAACACAGCGGAGCTGAACAAACTCAATGCATGCCGCCGAGAACGAGGCGATGCCTTCTGGAAGGAGCTGCGCCTTGTTTCCGCTCGGTGGCGATGGGGCTGCTCTCGCTCTTGTACGTGTTCATGTTTGGCAGAGTCGAGATCATTATGCTTCCTCCTGGTGCCACCTGCAGCACGACCTGTCCCCGTCACGTGCGTTCTTTTTCGTTTCCGGCAGATGAATGTTGAAGGCGCGTCGAGCCAAGGTGCTCGTCCTGCTGCACGGCCGCGAACATGGTTCTCGAGGTCCACCTGCTGAAGACGAGTTGCGACGCCTAGTCGTGCTTCTCGGTCTCGATCTCTCAGTAATTCGTCCTGCGGGAGGGCAGCGCGTGTGCCGCGCGGACCAGCTGCACGAGAAGGGGACGACGAAGACGACGAAGTAGTACAGCAGTGCGTTGCTGTAGCTGTTGGTGTTGGTGGTCCCGATTGCTCCTCGGAATGGGGATCCTCGCGCCGAAGGCGACCGCCCGCTTGTTGCTGGGACACAGAACGGAATGCAGCATAAGCACCGCACAGCGCCATTGATGTCATTGTCTTTGTCTGGGACTACACAATCAATATTTATAGTTACCGTGACGGTGACCGTGACCGACGGGGAATATATAAAGAAGACGGAGAAAGAAAAAGAATTCCTTTTGCGAATGCGACACGTCACCTAAGAATACATACTCGCTTGTCCTAAACAGCGACTGATTTGGATGTAGAAAAGAGTGCGGTTTGGACTCATCTCTGTCTTCGAGCCGGATGAAATAGCCAGTGCTTCTCTCTACTTCACTCTCGCGTACGCGTGCGCGCTTGACCAATAAATTCAAAGCCGACGCCGGCGTGTGAGATCAATACGATCCCAGAGGGGTCCGGCTCTCTGCCCCTGCCTTACAAGATCTTTTTTCGTGCTTCTTGTACTGATGAAAAGCAAGCATTTCTGGTCGCAGGGTGGAAATCTCAAGTTAATGATCATCACAGACAATCTTTATTCCTTGACAAAATAGTGATAGTGTGCTGCAGACACACTCACACAGCCACGAGTACGTCGAGTCTTGTATCCTTAGATGTGGTTCCAAAAATCAAACTCAGAGCACGACTTTTTTCTTCCATCCTTGCTTAAACCACGGTTTTTCTACGGCGCCCGTTGAATGTGGAGGCGCGCGCAGCCAAAAACATCAAAAATCGTAATCGGACAGCAAGCCACTCATCTCCAGGTCCCGTTCCCGTCCTCATAACGCCAACAATCACCGCAACACGCTATGCGTATCTAGTCCACCCCTTTCAAAATTCGCCCGCCAGTACTACTTGGTATAAATCCTGCCTTCGAAAGGCTTTTTTCTCCACTTCCGAGCGAAACCTTAGAAACAGCTCGCACACGCGCCCCCACGTCTTGAGCACCTTCACCGCTGGGTCGATCACGTGGTAGTACTTTTTCAGGGCTTGCCGGTACAGTCGTCCCTTCGCGAATGCCTTCAACGTCGACGCCGCGACGACTTGCAGGAAGGAAAAGATGTCCGTGTGGGCGGTATGCGGGTGCTTTCCGTCCAGTGACTGGAGGAGCTTGTGCAGGTGGTCCGGACCAGAAGCAAAGGAAGTGTTCGCGCTTTCACTTCCGACTCGGTTGGTGTTGGTAGAGGTAGTTGTAGTTCCGCCCGCTCCTTTGCCAGTGGCAGGAGTTGTAGCATCTTCAACAGCAAGGGCACTGCCGCTTCCCTGGTGCTGGTGACGCTGCGCGACGACTTGACGTTGCACTTGCTCCAACTGCGCAAGGGCCCGTCGCGCCGCTTTCTTCCTCACCTGGGTGACGAATGCTTCCGCCTTCTTGATGATAATATCGTCGCCGAACCTTTTGGAGGTCTTCCCGCGATTTCCAGCTCCGGTATTAAGGGTACTACTGCGCGCCCTCGAGAACGCGCTTGCGAATCTCGTTGGCGATCGCGACGGCGCTCTCGAGCGCGAGAATCTCGACCTTTCCGGACTATCTCTAGCCCTCCGACCTCCTGCGTGGCTGGCCCTTTCCACCAGACTTCCGCGCTCTCCGTCCATCCACGCTCCCAAATCCTCGAAGAAAAAGACCAGCCCGAACTGCAGGTATTCGAAGAGCGCCAACCCCGCGCCCCAGCTCTCCACGCCTTCGTCCGTCAACACCGCAGCGCCGACGAGCAGGGCCCAACGCTGGAACCGCTTTTCGATCTTCGGCGTCTTCCAGATTCGCTCGTCCTCGCGGATGGAGAGAAACGGGGACCCAAACGCGCACAAAATCGAATCTTCGAGCTGCGCCTCGAGCGTGTTGCTAAACCCGCGCAGAGTTGTCTGAGTCTCCGACCCCGTCTCCTGGGAGGTTCCAGTACTCTGCAGTAGTTGATGAAGGATCTTCGCTGGGCTGTGGTCCCTTGAAAGTTTCTGTTTGTGGGGAGCTAGGAACGCAGCAGAAGTAGTAGACACGACCGCTTCGCTAGTGGTACCGGCACCGGTTACGCTAATATTTGATCCCCCGTCCGCAGGAGCCAGAAGGGGCGGTCCCCCGACAGCTGGAGCTACCTCCTGCAGCAGCGGCGTCCACGTCGGTTTGTAGGTGAGGGACACCTCCGTCACCCGGTAAGCCGGGTCGAAGGACTGCGAGTCGAAATCGTAGGAAACGTGGTGCGAGAAGTCGTAGATCTCGATGCCCTTCGACAGCATGCGCTCGTAGAACTCGTCGTAGGCGTGGAGCCCAGGGATTTTCACGCGGATGTCCACCATCCCCCGCGCGAGGTCGAACCACAGCAGGCCCTTGTCGTCCGTAACCCGCGAGTCGGCATACCCGATGCCACGGATCATGCGCGCACGAAGAAAAGAAGCCGGCCAGGACTTGTCGAAAATGACACGCATGGTCCGGGGGTTTGGCGGGAGTGGGTCGGCGGGAGGGGCCGATCCGCTGGTTGGGCTCTGCTGCTTTTTCGGAGAAGGAAGTGAAGAAAAAAGCCCGTGCTGAGCAGAAGTCTCGCCGGGGCGACTCATGTTGAGCGCTGCTGCAAGTGGGCAGTCAATCGGGGAAGAGGGCAGCGAGGCGGCGGGCGCTTTATTCATTAGCGCGCGGAAGGGTGATGGTGAGGTCTCAGCGGTACTGGTACTCCCGCTCGCAAGGCAAAAAGGACTCCCATGATGCGCGTGGCTGCAACTACCCGATCGTTTGAACACGGTGCAGATATTGTCCTCACTACCTCTTCCACCAGTCGAGGTCGAGCGCCCAAGCATCTGCGCTAGGAGTCGTCCTTTGCCGGAAGAACCTTTGCCGCCTTGGCAAACACGGCGGACTTCGTCGTAGTCGCCACGCCCACGGCCAGCATCTCCATCTTGTTCACCAGCAGAAGTGTACTTCTCATACTTCGAGTCGGAGCCTTTTCCCTTTCCTCTGCGTGGCCACGAAGTGGTCTCCTGAGGCGAAGGGACCGGTGATACTGGGCGTTCGCGTTTGCGGCTCGAGGACGTACTAAAGGGAGTGGTCGTCGAAGGTGGGCTCCTCAACTTCTTCATCTCGGGCGGAGGAAGCTCCACAATGAAGGGCCGACTCGCCGACGGCACCACGCCAGTAATGTGAAACTTCTTCAGGAAGTGCCGCAACAGGTTCGCATGGCGTTCCAGCGGGTAGTGGTATTCTACAGATGCTGAAGCTGAAGGAGATGCTGCTCCTGCCGCCAGCGTATGCGTAACAGCTGGTGCCTCGCCAACAGCTACATCATGATCCTGTAGTCCGTGCTCCACTTCGACATCGATTTCATCTTCCTCCTGCGCCTCACCTCCTCCGGTATGCGGAGGCTCCGTTCCATCTCCGTCGATCTTCAGGCGTTTTTTCTCCCGTTTTTCTTTTGCCACGATTTCGTTCAGCATTTTGCGGACTTTCTTCATCTCCTGCTCCACTTTGGCGTTCAAAAATTCCCCAAGCGCTCCCTGCCTCTCCACAATCCAATTTCGCACTTCCCGCGCATACGCCGCCATCTCTTTGTCAAGAACCACTCCTTGTCCTCCCGCTGCGGCGGTTTCATCGGATTCCGTTTTCACCAGCACCGCCTCTGCACGACCAGTTCCTTCTGTTTCGACCCCGTTTGCTGTTCCCGACGCCAGCGCCCCCTTCCCCACAAGGTCCTCCGGTTCTTCGCCGACGCTGAGCAGTTCGATCAGTCCCTTGAAGATCTCGTCTGAGAGCCTGCGCATCACAACGTCGTGCACCGTGTCACTCCGAAACGCCGCGCACTCGGGCTTGGTGCGGTCCAGGTTTACGGAGAAGTCCAGATCCGACCAGTCCGAGGGGCGGTACTTGTTCTTCAGGTTCTGGAAGTCCTGCTCGAGCGCGGCTTGCGTGGCGGGAGGAGGGGCCACGAGGTCGTAGAGTGACGGCGTCGGGGGCGTCGCTCCTGCAGCGGACGGGCCTGTCGACGGAACTTCAGACTCTGGCCCACCAACTTTCGACACGTTTTTCAAGATTCCTCTCAGCGGCTTCGTCGGTAGCGGCTCGTTGAAGATAGTCGCACGCGTTTCGTTTCCGGGGCTGGAGGGTGAACCAGTGGCCCTGCTTTTGAGGCCGTCTTCTGACAGCAGATTCAGCATGGCGATCTGCATCAGTTTCACGTTGTTTCCACCCTTGAAAACCAGCTCGAAGCAAGGGCCAACTCTTGTGGAATCAGCTGTGTCCTCACCAGCCAGCGTATCATCTTTTTCTTTATTCCCCAGGACCACGTCAGCCACCGTCACCGGCAGCTTCCCCAGCACGCCCCGGTCCACGACGTCTCCCTTCCCGGCCCCCGCGCCGCCCCCGGATGCGGATGAAGAAGTACTTCTCCCGAGCTCCTCGATTTTCCTCCTGGCGCTCGTGTCTACGGAGAAGCGCACGTCCCCCCCGGCTGCCACGGCGTGCTTCAGAGCAGCGAGAAAGCCGTCGAGGGAGGAGACTGGCTCGTCGTTCAGCCTCGTGATCACGTTCCCAGAACGGAGCGAAGTGGGGTCCACCTCGTCGAAATGAATGTGGTCCAAAAAATTCTGCGGAGAAGGAGATGATAGTACACCGTGATTGGAGTCGTAACGTCCCTTCCCTTTCCCCTTGCCCGAATTTCCCGATCGAATACCCCCCGAAAATGAAGAAGAAGTAGACGAGGCTTCATCTTCTACGCCCCATCGTTCTCGTCCCTGATTCTGTTCCGGCCCAGCTTCAACTACATGTGCGTGTTGCTTCTCCACCGCCTCGATGTCCTTCAGGATGCGGAGTCCCTTCGCAAACTCGAACTTTTGCTCGCGGCCGTCGAGGACGCCGGCGCGCGTGACCGTGGTCTCTTGAAACCAGCCCTTACTGATCTTCTCCAGCTGCTCGTGACGGTACTTCAAGCACCTGCGGTTGTTTTTCACCGCATGCTTCTCGACCTCGCCGACCACGTTCTCGGGCGCCAAGTACGCTTTCGGTCCCTCGTACGAGCGGCAGCCGCGGATTAAATACGTGAGGTCAGGTGGGTAGCGGAACTTTTCTCCCTCCTGCTCCTGATCCTCGTCGAAGTAGTCAATATCAGTGCTGGCGCGCTTCGCATTTTCCACCCGCTTCCGCAGCATCCGTTGCGGCAAGAACGCCACGGCCTTCTTGTACAGAAACCCCAGCTTGCTGAGCCCCTCGGAGTTGACCGGGAAGAAATCCTCGTAAAACTTGGAGGTGAGGGCGTTGAAGAAGAGCACGCGGAAGTAGGAGAGAAAAAACCGCGACTGGAACACGAAGAGCAAGTCGCTCCAGTCTTCGAAGTCAAAGTTGGAAATGAGCGCGTCCAGTTTCTGGTAGTGGTTGGCGGCCTGGTCGGGCAGGACGAGGCTGGCCGCCTCGGCGTGGTGTTCCAGCACGATCTGCCGGAGATCCAGGACCTGCGTCGACGCAGTGTTTGATATCTTCATACAAAAAGCAGCACTTCGAGTTCTACGCCTACATAACAATGCCTTTCGCTCCTTCTCGATCATCGTTCTGTGCGTGACAGCTACGTGATCGGCTTTCGCATTTTTTCCAGCGGACGATTTTCATCGACGAACAAAAATGGACGACGAGTAAACCCTGTTCGACAGCCAGACTTGCGTGAAGGAAAGAGGGTTCGATGACTGAGTAAAACTAAAACCTGCAATTACTTCTACCTTCGACTGCAGGTTGAACCCTCTTTCCTTCACGCGAAGCCGTAATTGCAGGAGCTTCTCCAGTCGTTCCTCGGGGGTCAAAGTCGTGGCTTCTTCCACCACCTTCTTGATGTTTTTCAACAGCGCAAACACGCTCTGCACCCCGAATTCGAGATCGCCGCTGATCGGCACTGAGTCCCGCAACGTGTACTGCCGCGTCACCACGTTCGGGTTCTTTGCGCCGGCGATGTCATCTTCTTCTCGTCCAACCGGGCCGTCCTCACTGTCGTCCGCGAAAACAGTGGTTGTGGTGATCTCGCTGTCATCCTCTACTGCGGCCCCGTGACTTCGCGCACGTTTCAGCAGTTGGGCCACGCGGGTCTCCAGCAATTCGTCGCTGTCCTCGTTCGCGACCGAGGCATTTGTATGCAAGTGAAGCCCACCTGGTGCTGCGCCGTGTGTCGGCGAATGCCGCTTGCGCTTTGCCGAGCGAGAGCGACGTCGAGGGCCCGAAGCTGCTTCCGCAGTCGTCGTCCCGCCCAGCACGTGGAATACCGCGAGGGTGGCCACGAGGGTGCGCTGCATAGTCTTGATCTCCCTGTCGCTAGTTTTATATTGCTTTAGTACTATCTATACTGATGATGCGTATGCGATCGTGATCGACGTACTCCTACTCGTAACCTCCGACTCTGTGGAGGATCAGCAACAGCTTTTTTTCTTCATGACCACGAGGCACAAGAAGGAGCTGCTTCAATTAACAATACCACGCATCGATGATAAGATCTGTATCGTTTCACCTGAAAGCGAGAGCGATCAGAGCCCACGACATCAACCGTCTCTGGAACCGGCTGCGACCAGGACCACGAGGAGGACAGTATGGACAACAGAAGTGAATACGAATGCGATGGCTTTGGCTTTGCGATGCTGGCTTTGCGATTCGTTTTTTTTTTTCGGAACATGGCAGAAAATGGCTCCACGGAGGTGGGCCCCGTCTTTCCGCCGCGGCGAGGCGAGTAACAACACTGAGAGATAGGCAACGGGGCCGATCGTATTCGTACAAGTACGGAAAGACGAAAAATTGAACACGGCCCCGGCGGCTTCACACACGGTCATGATCGCTGGGTTCAATTCCATCAACAGTTCCAAAAAGTGTTACACGTCGTAGATTGATGCTCAGATGCGTCCGCTGCGTGTCATGACATGTGTTGTGCTGTAAACTAGGTTTTACATTTACTTGTACTCTATTGCTGTAAGTACTATGCGCGTAGGTGGTTGCGCTCGTAAACAAAGCCTTGCACAAGTTTCTGGTATAGGTTGAATGAGAATGTCTATGTCACGGTGTGCTCACGTCGGTTAACTCTGCGAGTTTAAATTGATGTGGTGCCGATGAATCAGAATCTTGTGACGCTGTGTGAGTTGTGCTGCAGCCCTTGTACGTCCTCTATAACTTGATAACTCCCTCCTCCCGCATCTTTGTGCGCCTCCTCGCGTTGAAAGGCCATGCCTTGCGTGTTTTCATTGCCCCAGTGTCCGACGCCAGAACCCATGTACTCCATTGCCTGATCGCGCCCAAGTGACCCGGGGCCGCCTTTCCCTTTCTTGCCTAGTACGCCTGGTGCGCCTCCTTTCTGATTCTGGGTCGCACCGTACTTGCCCTGACCCCCCATTAGTTCTTGCACCTTTTCTTGCCCTTGCGATGGGGCGGGGGCCTCACCCTGTCCATGCTCGATGTCACCGTGCCCCTCGTCAGGAGGACCGCCGCAGCAACAGGAGCCCATCTTCCAGTGGTCCGTCAAGATCGAAGTTCCGATCCGATGAAATTGGTGCTGTAATGGTATAAAATGACGCTGCGGGTGCGGCTCTGGTTCTTCGCGACTGATGCTGCTCCTTCGGACGACTTACGTTCGGTCGGTGCTCAGGCTTGTCGCAGGAGTTGCTTCAAACGCGACGAGGTCAGTAAAGATAAAGAACATAAAAGTCATGCTTTTATCACTTTTCACAGGTGCGCACTTCCACGTTAATGTTGGTACGTTTTCGACGACGGAACGCGAACGTTGTATGTGTATGTTGTGTCTTTCTTTGTGAGGTTGGCTCGTGGTGGACGTGGAGGCAGTGGCTGTAAAAGTGTCAGTGTACTACGTACTACTTGTTTGTAGTTATACTTCTTGCTCTAGTACTAGTAGCGCCCGCGGCGCCCGCGCCTCGCGGGCCCGCCCCCCGCGTATTTGCTTTCTTTGGTTATTACGTAGTACCACAAAACTTCTTCTTAGTGCGATTTTCCCGACGAGGAAGTAGACGACGACGGGGACAACGATCGTACGAAGTGATGCTTTGTTGATATTGATCTATCTTCCCATACTGCTCCGGTCCCAGCGCCGTTGGAGCGTACTCAACTCAGCTCTTCGCTGTGACTGCGCCCAGATCGGTGACGAAATATACTACTTCTGATCCCCGAAAGAACTAAGTACTACTAACTAGCCCCACGCCCACACCAGCACGCATATATTAAGTACACCGCACACCAGCACACGCCCTCACGCTTCGGCGTTTCGTCCCGTGGTCCTTGTTTTCCACGAACACATCTGCGTGACAGATGGAGATGGACCTTTATTCAGGTCGACGAAACAAGATGAGACCACAGAAAGAGATTCACAGTGGTCTAGTTGGAGTTGCTGGTCCTACTGGACTTCCATTACAACACACGCCACGAAGCGAACAAGCAGGGACTCCTTTCTGATTCCGGTTCCGTCATGAATCATGGTCCTGGTGGTCCAGGACCAGGTGGTCGTGGTCCCAGGTAGTACAAGTCTACTGGTGCGCGGGGTCTGCGTGGTCCGCACCGCGCCAATTGATGCGATAGGGATGCACGGCCAGCTGCTGTTCAGATTATTGGTCCATTGCACCAGTCGGGTATGGGTTTTCCCTTTCGGTAATCCGCAATGGAATACGCCATCTCGTCCTCCACGCAGGCTGCGAGGCTGCCCCCCACCCAGGTACGAATCAGGGGCGGCACCGCGTCAAGCCGCGGAAACCCAATCTTGAACCCCTGTTTTCGTCTCGGTTTCGGTGGTGGCACAGGAGCTCGTGAACCTGTTGATCCTGACTTCCTCGCTGTTTTCGATCCCGCGCCCCCTCCGCCCCCGGCCGCCGCCGTCACCCCTCTGCGCACTACCGATTCCCGCGGCGCCACGACGTCCAGCGACGCATCCAGCTCCTGCGCCAGCCGCGGCAAAAAGCCCACTGCCATGCTCTGTCCGCCAACCACGACGATCTTCTGCGTGATGTGCTTCCGCACGTCGATGGGGGCGCTGTCCACGGCGTCCCAAAAGGCGTCGATGATCGACATGTCAAAATTCCCGCCGCGACCGGAAACCGACGGCGCGGCCTTTTCGAAACAGGACTCCTGTGGAAGGCAGCACTTCAGACTGAACTTGTTGGCCGAAGGTGATGGGGATGAGGATGATGACGCGCTGGCCGTCGTGACCCCCGCTCCTACTGCCGAGGACGAGTTCTGTGCGCTGAAAGCCCACCGCCTCCCGTCTTCCGCGAGCATCGCTTGGAAAACCGCATTGTCCGCCGCCGCGGACGCGGTCTTGTCCTTTTGCAGCTTGTCCTCTGCGGCCGCCGGGCGGCTGTGCATCGGGAAAACAGCAGCTGCTGCTGCCGAATCGAAGAGCCCTCCACCCCCTCCGGATGAAGATCCCAGACCGAGCAGGGCCCCTCCACCGGCTCCCGCCCCCTTTTTGAGGAACGTCGACGTGGAGCCAGCAGGACCACGGGAGGTGCCGGCTGATGTCTCGTTCAGCAGCGTGAGATCGCCGTACCGCACAAAACCGAACTTCAGCTTGGCGTCCTCGGGATCGAGCACTACATCCCGGATCCCCGCGCGGACCCCTACGACCCTCCGCAAATTCCGCGCCCACTTTTCCGTGACCTGGCATCCGCCGTACCGGATTTCCCTGTAGGCGGTCAGTATCGGCACGCCCGCGAACACAGGCAGAATCCGCGTGCTGAAGTGCCCGACGTCAATCACGACTGCGGCTTGGGGCGGTTTGGCTTCTTTCGCTTGTTGTATGTTTGTGCTTATTTTTCCAGAAGTTCCAGCAGTGAGCTGCAAGTCCAAGTTCTCTTCCTCGTCCTCCTCGAGAAGGTAGAGCGGCATCATCAGGTCCGGCAGGCTGATATGGCGAGCTTTGCGACTTA
>RXOD01005961.1:0-11824 GCA_005223375.1 Amoebophrya sp. AT5.2
CGACCCGGGGCCCCTCGGCTACAGGCTGCAGAGATTGGACGGTGGTGGACCTGGCGCCGCGGAATCTGCCCGGACGTAGCTGCTGCGGGCTTTCTCCAAGGCTCAAAAGAGGGGCTTGACTTTACTACTTTCAACTTACGGGCCAAAATAGAATCTCATAATCATCACATTCAGGTACGTTCGCATCAGATATAACAGGTACCAATGTCGCAGGAATGCTGTCCAGAAGGTCTCCGCGATCCGTTCCCAGCTGACGTTCTCCACCGGCGGCAGCGGCGGGCCTCCCAAGTCAGATCGCCAAGTCTAATCCGCCCCACCGATTGCTACGCGCGTCCTTGGACGCGATCGCTGGCGAGCCTAATCGCCTAGCGTCAACGCAAGACCCTAAGCTGCGGCCTAACCAAGTCGTGTTTACTTTTCTATATAGGAAATTTTTATTGCTACCCTGGTTATTGCTGAATCCGGTACGTTAAAAGAACACAAACGAAGATAAAAATTATAGCGGCTCCGTAGATACTGATACTGATACTGGCCGTGAAGCCGATTGGAGTCGATTGCTGCGGTGCTCGAATTTCGGAACGAACAAAGAAATAGAAGTAAGCAGCTTAGCTGCTCTTCTGGGTTTATGCCGTCACGCTTGCTTCTACTTCGTTCCGTACGTTTACATTGATCAGAGCGCATTCGTCTCTCCTGGACAAGAAAACACTTTTTTTCTCATCTGTGCCCGCCATGGTCAAGATCCAAGGTAAAAGGTTCAGCTTGTTTCTCCTTCGGAACCCGCCACCAGGCACAGGTTCTGCATTTGTGTGAGCCGAAACTGGCTTGCTACGCCTTCTCGCAGATTGAACTTGCAGCTCAAGCGGAACTGGTCTGCGCGCACCACTCTTGAAACCTCGGTCCCCTTTTCCCCGACATTCCTCTCCCCAACCCCCACATCGACGACCGCCGCCCCGTCGAAGTCAATGTGCAAATCGATATCACCATCCATCAAGCTGGCGACTTCTCCCGGCAGCGGATACTTCTGGGGTTCGTCAAAGGCATGAAACAGCGCGGGCCCGTGGATCTTCCGAAACCGAACCTCGGAGGAGACTACGGTGAAGCGTGGGTGGCTTTGTTTTTCTGCTTCTCGGGTGGCGCCAACTTCTGGGCTCTCTGACTCTGTTGAAGCCGACGTCGAAGAAGTAGAAGTAGTAGACGCTGCAGCGGAACCTGCTGACGGGGTGCTTTTAGATGCGTCAGCCTCGTTTCGTTTTGTTGCTGAGTCAGCGGTCGCGCCTTGCAGTTCCGCCTTCGCATCCGCGTCCTGACTCGTAGTAGAAACAGACGAACTGCTCGTACTCGTAGACCTACTCGGTTCATCTTCCCCGCTCTGCTCCTGAGCTACTTCCTGTTCCTTTTTCCCCGTGCTACTGCGGCCGAGTGGCACTTCGTCTTGTCTTCCACTTAAGTGTGGCTTTTTCCGCTCCCGCTCCTCCGGCGTCGGCTCCGGAAACTTCCGAAATTCAATCTCGATGGGCCCGAATTTCCACCTCTTCGTCTCGATCTGCCTGCTGGCGTTTGTGTCCTCCGGAGCCTTTTCTCCTGATCCTTCAGCAGTGCTGCTGCCGCTGCTGCTCGTCCCTTCTACTGCACTCCCACTCGAGCCAGCGCTCGCTTGTTCGTCATCCCGATCCCTGCTCCCAGCGGCACTACTTTTCTTTCCCTGCTCTTCTTTCGCAGCCATCCGTGCCCGTGACGTCTTCCCCTTCGACAACGACGAGAAAAACTGTTCCAGCTCGCGCTCCACTCCCGCGAGCGACCCTCCCAGCGCTCCGGCCCGTCCACTTTTCTCCTCCTCTTGTTCCTTCTTCATCGCGTCGAGCAGGGACAGATTCTCCACCCACAGCGGGTGTTCTGACCTCTCTTCTTCTTTCTTGCTCGAGGAGGTTTTTAATGCCGCGTGTTGATCGGCTCCTGCCGACCCTGACCGCACCGAGAAGTACTTTTCTTCCATCTCGGGATTCACCACGTCGTACACTTCTCGATAGTCTCCCACAAAAGACCTCCGCAACAGCTCCGCATAGGCGAAATTGCTGTGCTTCAAAACCACCTCCGGTGCGTGCCAATCTTCGAGCACCAGAATCTCGTCGCGCAGCAAGTGTTGCTTTTTTTGCAGAAACAAAATGAACCGAACGATCGAGTACGCCACTGGCTGCACCAGCCTGAAGAAGAACTTCATGCGCTGCAGATTCTCGATCTGGCGGACGACGTCGAGGTGGGGCCCGAGCCGCTCGTGGTAGGTTTTTGCCCCGGCACTGAAATCGTGCACCTTCCAGAGCCGGGGCGGGACAGATCCTGATGAAGAGGGGGAACTACCGGCGTCGGCGTCGGATCTACTTGCTCTTGGAAAGAAGTCTGCGAAATGCTGCTGCGCGTCTTCGCTGATTTTGCTAGGACCGCTCGCAACAGCTGGCTTCACGCTACTGCTCGTAGGTGAATTTGTGGTCGTAGTCGCAGTACTGTCTTTTGTCGAGGGTTTTTTTCGATCTACTTCTTCCCCATTGGTCTGCTGCGAGCCGGATGCCTTTGCCGCGGTGCCTTCTGAGAGAGACTGTTGAGGGACTTCGCGCTGCTCGCCGCCTGTTGCAGCTCCGAATGCCTGCTCGGGAGGCGTCCCGCCGTCGACGACCTTCTCGTCGTTTACGTTTTTCGCGCTCACGATCGGCGGTACTGTATCTGCAGTGGGGTTATGTTGAGGCGGCTCCCCCCGATTCGGATTCATCTTCGGAGGAGGGGGCGGCGTGCTTTTTTTTATTTGCACTTGCTGCTCGTGCTCTTCACCGGGATTCTGTTGCTTCGGGTTCGGTTGCACGGAGAAATGGCGAACCATGCGCGCCGGCACAGGCCCACCATTCCGGAGAAGCCCGCGCAGACGCGGCACGACAGACGAGGCTGTGCGCATGGTGTTAGTGCGGCTGTGACTGTCGCTCTCCCGATGTGCTTGCGTCAAATAATGCGAAGTCTTTGTCTCGAGTTTGTCATGAGCATCCGATGACTCAGTCCTGTTACTATGACGATGTCGATGACCTCGACTTCTAGCTGATACACCTGGTACTGCTCGCTGCTCGGGAAACGCTGGGAAGTGTTTCGACTGTTTTTTTTGGATAACGCAGCTATATGAACATGAAGCGTACGCTGGCGTCCAGAGGACCAAAATACTCTACACTACAACGCTGAGTAGGACTTCACGCACGGAGAACAGCGACTCTGCTATGAATGCTACTTTTACCGATATCTACTTCACCACGGTGGGGAGAACAGGTTCGAACATCGCCACACTTCAACACTTCAGCGTGCTTTGCGCTATTTTGAAGGCCAGCCGTGATGTCCTTCGTTTACTGGCTCTTTCGAGAAAAAAACACGACTCGTCGCGCTGCATAGCCGCTGTCTTCTACGGCCATGTTCAACAGCGTGCTCTCCTCGTCAGGCACGAAACAGAGAGCTCGCTGTAGTTCTTGAAGCTGAGTGGCTCTGAGTCAGAACTACGAAGGAGCAGAGTCGTCTCTTTCTACCACAAACCATCTATCCTCTTCTATCTCCGGCGGCCGCTAGAAGTCGTCTAGTGTGGGGGTTTTGGTTGTGATTAGTCTCTTTGCCCCGTACACCATGATACATACGTTGGCCAGGAACACTGCTCCCAGCAGCACGAACGTGTTCCGTAGCCCCTCCTGCGCGTACGTCGCGACGATCTGTTCGGGGTCCCGCCCGTCTTGGTAAAACCGGAAAAACAGCGGGTGCGGCGAATTGATTTCGTGGATGCCCTCCGCCTCCAGGACGGCCAGCCGAAAGAAGGCCACGGAGTCATCGACCCAGCGCAAACCGGTGCGATCGCGCGCTGCACTTGCCGCGCTGCTGCCAGGTTCGCCGTCGAGAGAGAGATCTGTCAGAGGTTTAGAGGCCGTTCCAGCGGCCGTCCCAGATGAGGAAGCTCCCCATCGACGGCCGCACAGGGCTGTTTTGCTGCTCCAACTGTTACTGTAAGGCAATTATAGTCGCGGGCCCCCGCCGTCGTGGCGGGAAGCGAGAACCAGTAACAGACACTTGACTTTGCCTGAGCATTGACTGCACGTGGGCGAAAGCACCAAACCCAAAGACATTCTTGGATCGATAGATTTAGAAGATGAGTAGTACCAAATCCCTGGCACGTGAAGTCGAGAGCGTCGTCGCTTCCGCAACAGTTCACACCGACTGCCCAGAAGTCGAAGCCGCAGTCACTTCCGCAACTCTTGTCCACGATCGGCGCCACGCAGTAGTTGTCGTGGTTCTTAAACGACACCACCTTCGTTGTGTCCACCGTGATCGTATTGCCGCCGCGAAAGAAGACCTTCCCCGCGTCCTGATAGCGCTTGCCCTCGGTTGCTCGTGAAGAAACCGCAGTCGTGTACACTAAATCACTGGAGGCGGCGAGCGTTCGAGCGCGAGGGGATGTTGCTCGTTGCGTTTCGGATAATTCGCTTCTACTTTGTAAAGTAGGACAAGTTCGATTTCGAACTACGAACCGACAAAAACCTATCGAAGATTCGATGCCATCGCTTTGCTCTAGATGCGTGACCACTACACGGTTTTTTTTCACTCAGTTTTTTCGGAGCTGCTCCCTTCACAAATCGACTTCAACGGCCGCGCAGACTGTCACAGATGTTCTTCTTCTTGAGTAAGTAGCCAGCAACTACTACTAAACTTAACTTAGTTACCTTAGGGCTACGTTTAGAAAATCATTCTACGTATTCCAACAACTGCCCCATCGTCTTCTCGGTAACTCTGGCCCCGTGACCACGGCATTTGCGTCTCTGCTCACCGTCGTGACGAACAGCCGGCTCGGGTTCACCGTGCCGTAGGTCGCCATCTGGTGCAGCTGGTAGTAGGGGTAGAGGTAGAACCAGAAGTTCAGGTTCCCGAGCAATATGCAAGAAGGACCAGCGATGCGGTAACAAGTACAAGGGTAATCCAAGGGAGTGAAAGTTATGGGTAGCCTTAGCTACGCTAGGTACTAAAGTGAAACGGGTGTCGTCGGGCGATGTCGTTTGACCATATGCCTATGTCCTGAAAAGAGGTCTGCACTAGCAGCATAGGCGCCTGCCCGCGGTCGGCAGCAGGCCGGAGAACACCCCTTTTCCGATTTGCTTTCATCTACTAACATACAGCGAACAATAAATCTCATGAAACCGCCCGGCGCGAACCTAAACGCAAGAGCCGACATCCAAACCGGGGGGCGACCTCGTCCTAGCGTTGGCCTGGCCTAAAAATGCTACTAGTAGTGACTGTTACTTTGCCAATACCGTACCTACTACTTTTCTTACCAGCATGATCTGGTCTCATCGTGTCATAAACAGCCACCCGAGCAGCAAGTAGAACATGCACATGCCGGAGAGGAACCACGTCGTCGGCAGCTGCATCCGTCGCTTCGCGCGGTAGAGGAAGTAGGCCGCGAAAAAGGCCACCGCGCAGTCCGCCCCGTAGAAGATCCAGCTGTAAAGACTGGCCGGGCTCGATACTTTCTTTCCCATGAGAGACGCTGGAAAGTGTGGAGATAAACAACTGGTGGGCCGTCGTCTAGACCGTGAAGCTGCATTTCTAGACAGCCAAGATCTGGCGAGCACAGGCTATCAGAGACTGACGGCCATGCTGAAGACAGCTACAACCATCGATAGCAAAAAATGCCAGCTGTATACGACGAGCTGCACCCTACAGGGCGACAGATTCTAGATACGCCGCGCGATGTCCTTGTGGCGGCTCAGCGCATCTGTCTACTCTCTGCGTTCGTCTATTCTCTGTCTAAGTCGTGTCTAACTTGTCGTCTTTCCGGTATCTTTCCGGCGTCTTTCCTGCGGGTTTCTTCTATCGAGCTCATCCAGTCGTAACAGTTGGGGTAGCTCCAGTACTTGAACGAGTTCAGCCAGAAATAAACCCCGAAAGTCAGCCACGGCACGGTGATGCCGAACAAAAAGGGGAGCCAGTTGATCACGCGCCGCCGGTCGCCGACGTTCTTCACCTCAGGGACGGGACCGTGCGTGTAGTGCGGGTTCTTCTTCTTCAGAATACCCGCGATCGAATTCTCGTCCTGGAGCTTGATCACCTGGGGAGGTGGGGAGCGAGGTGCTGGATCACAAATTTATATCTCCAGCGGATCATCAACACCACTCGCACTCCGAAATTTTTCGGATATACTTACACTTTTTGGTTTTTACATCACTTCTCTCACTGCTCACAAGCAAGGAAGTTTAGTATACGAAAACGAAACCCACCTGCGCCATGAAGGGAAGAAACTCCGCGAAGTCGATCTGCCCCGACTTGTCCTGGTCCAATGCGTCCATAACCGCTTGCAGCTCTTTGTAACTAGGATTCTGTCCGAGTAACCGCAACACATCTTCCAGTTCCTCCATGTCGATAAGGCCATCCCCGCTGTCGTCAAACGCCTGAAACGCCTTGACCACATCCTGAAACTGCTTGGGCGTGAGCCCGTGCTTTATCAAAGAATTCGCCGTGTCGTCCATCGCGTTTTCTTTGACTTTGTTTTTCCGGAGTAGCCCGCTTGTAGTGCGGCTGCCGCTTCGTCTGGGCCAAGCTGCTTTGACGGACACGGTCCCGTCAACAGAGCTGGGAGCTCAGGTGGACCGGCCAAGAGACGCTTGCTATAGCGGACAGTCTTTGGTTAGGACCCGACCCGCCGAGTGGGCCTCAGTCTTTGGTTAGGACCTGCAAGCATCCCACCGCCGGCAGAGCCGACATCCTTGAGCAGCGAAGGCGAAGCCTCTCGTCCGTCATGAATTCGAAAAAAACACAAAAACAAATAATGAAACGCAGGTGTTGTAATCAATGAAGCTCCGCTAGTAGTCCTTACAAAAATACTGTTGCTTTGCTACAGCTACACCTACTTTTGCGACCACAGTAGGGGAAAGCGAAAGCGCATTCTGTATCTATACGTATATCGTTCTTGTCTGAGCGGCGGTTTGAAGAGATAACTCGCTCCTCGCCCTCCCTTTGTCGATGACTCCTTTAAATTTCGCTCCCTCGTCTTGGCCACTAGTAGTGGCAGTGCACGACGCTCGACAGTTCTGCACCGCGTTAGAGTTCTTATTTTGTTTGAGCGCGGAATGTCTACAACCAAAAGGCGCTGCAGCTGCGCAAATGGATATACAGAGACTTCGCTTTCGTGATGTGTAGGTTGCCGTTCCTTCGAATAGAGGAAAAATTTCAAGCAAAATCTTATGTCGGATTCGCATCCAGTTTTCCTTCCGGAAATCTGAGAAGCCGAGTTCATTCTCCTTGTGTTCCGCAATAAGTAGCTGCAAAACATAGCCACCGTCCATGCATTTGATGATGCCGGTGCCACGAGGACGAGCACGACAACTCCTACCTACGACTACGTATATATAAAACAACAACAATACAACAAGAACTCATACTCATAGCAGGCTCTCCGCCCCACCTTCTTCTTCTTCCATTTCCATCAGCTCTTTTTTCCCCATCCCCAAATCGATCACTTTGTAGGGCAATCTGTCCTTCGAGTATGGGTCCAGGGGCTTGGGGAAGCCCTCGTAGCCCTCCTTCGGCTCCACCCCCATGTAGATGCACTTCCGCACCATGAATGTCTTCAGGCACTCCCCCACGCACTTTTTCGGGCACTCCGGCTCGTGTATGTCGCCGAACTCATGGTAGCCGTGGACGGAGCCCTCCTCGATGCACCGGTCCCGGTAGCCGAAGCACAGCGCGCGCCCGCAGCGATGGTCGTAGATGTTGTTCACAGCGTGGCGCTCGACAAGACGCACCCGCTCGCAAAGCAGCTGCTCCGACCCAGTATCGTCGGCGGGGGCACAACACCTATGTTTGATATATCTATTTGTATGGGAAGAGAAGTGTGAGTGTTCTATCTTCTTCTTTGTTTGTAACAACAGAAGATCAACACAAAAAAAGTACAGCTGTACAACAGGGAGGTGTACAACATCGCAGATAGACGACGTCATCACCGAGCAAAGGTACTTGTGCCACGTTTCCGCTGGAAATTCCAGCGTGTCGTTTGGCGCGGAGGGCAGCCACGAGCCCTTACTTGTTCCTTGGTTCACACCGTTCACGATGTAGATCACGTTTTTGAGGTCGCACTTTTTTTCGTCGTTTGCCGGCAGAACGTCCACTCTCTTGTGCGTTTTAAACCGTTTCCGCATGTCCTGACACTCCTGGCCCTCCATCGTGCCGCGGTAATGGTACCAACAGCGGAGGAGAAAGGAAGTGTGTTGACCGCGGCGCGAAGCGGTCCTCGTTGGTCGAGCTGCTGGTCCCCACGATGAAGATGATGAAGACGAGGACTCTGATGGCCAGGAGGATGGCTCGGGGGACGCTTCTGAGGATGGCCACCAGGTGGATCTTGAAGCAACGGCGAGGAGCGGATGTCTACTATGCGCGATGGACGGCGAGGAGAGTACTAGGTCGGGCTGCGGCAGCACTTGTGAGAGCCACCCCATGACGCGTCGTCGTCGGAGGCTGCCGAGCCACCGATGCCCCTGCTGGTCGCAATCGCGACGGGGAAGATGAGGCTCAATCTACTGGCCTTCTGCTTCTACATGTACATCATGTGCCCTTTATTTATTGAGTTGCAGAGGAATGTGAAGTCGATGCGTATGTGCAATAACAATATATTCATCCGATCGTGTCACTCAATGTAGTCCTCCAGCTCACGATCACAAGCACGAGGACGAGATGCGACTTCTACGACTTGCATCTACTCTTGTTCTTCATGACGAGCGGGAGCGATCGATGACGATGGGATCGATAACGAACAAGTAGTACCACGGACGGTACAAAAGCAAAAACTTCGGAGCGTCTCCGTATCGGGCGTCTGGTGCCCTGGCCTTTATTTTATGTTTGTAACCGTCTACTTCCTTTATCATTTATACGGTGAGCCACGACCACAGCCACATCTTGAACGCCTTCGCAATCGGCTCGCGCACATCTTGATGAACGCCTTCGAATTACAAGCACTCGCACGCTGACGCAAATGCTGTTCATTTTTAGGGCATTTTCTCAATTGATGACCTGTTAGTACAGGTCGCACCAGTTTGTGGATGGTCCTCGTGATGAAGCTGCGTTGCGAGGTTTTGAAAGAATGGTGAAAAAAAAAACTTAGAGATGAAGAACGGCCATCTATTTGATGTGAGACAACGTCTACGAACCACAACCAGGGCCAGGACCAGCTAGTCGATCCTAGTATTTAACAGCTCAAACTTATGTAAATCACGCGACTGCGACACGTCGCTTCGCAAGGAGAATCTTCTCGAGAATGAGTCTCGAATATCTTCTGGCAGCGGACGCGGAGGAAGCAGTCGAAATACCAATACGCGCGCGCGGACACACCTTACTTGTCGCGCGGGCGCGACAAACCGATTATATTAACAGAAATAAAGCAGTTCATCTTCATATACAACCCCGTATTGAATTTGCTTGCAGTTGCATTAAAAGGGCATATTACCAAGGAAAGGCACTTATATGGAGAGTGAGACATCATTCTTTCATGGTGGTAATCTTCGAATCACCTTGAAGTTGAAGTTGAAAGTGAACTCGTATCATCAAGAAGATCATCGCGCGCCATATGTTAACGATTGCGGTGTTCCGGTTCTAAGAACCTCGGCTCGGAACTACAGTTACGGCCTCAGCCGGCGGCCGCGCGTACTAAATATATTAAGCTTCAAACAATACTATGAATATCATTTTATTTTTGATTTTTTCGGCTCCCATTGCCACGTATACATGCTCGTCGGCGTCGCCTGCGGCACGCCCTCCCGGCGATTCTTAATCGCGGTGCTGTACTTCTCGAAGTCTTGCTGGTTGTACACGCACAGCTCGATCGAAATCTCCCGCAGGATCGCCTCTTGCTCTATCTCCGCCAGCATGGCGAAGGCGCGTTCAATCGCCTTCGCGGTGAGAGCCGGAAACAAGTCGGAGCCGTACACCTGGTAGCCAGCTGCCAGTTCGGGATGTCGTTTGTCAAAAGACTGGCTGTTAAAGAACTGGTAGCCAGCCGCCTGGTTCGGGATTAGCCCCGCCTGCGAGCCGTCGCTCAACACCGGCAGCCGGAGAATTGTGGCGTACCTATCGTTCATCGTCGGGTTTTGCGCCCACGCCCGCACCATCTCTCTGAAAACGTTGCGGTAAGTCGCGGCAAGCGGGACGGCGGGATCGAGTTCGAGATCGAGATGATGACCATGACCCGTCTCCATATTACTAAACCGACTGCGGTAGTACGACGCCGGGGAGAAGTCGGGCGCGATGGTGTGAATCACCTTGTAGTAGTGGTTGTACGCGTGAAACTTCGCTTGCGTGGCCCCCTGCATCAGGGAGTTCGTGACTTCCTCGGGCAGACGGTCCCTCCACCAATTCCCACTTCGTAGGGCCCAGTCGTAGATCTCGTACGTCGCGCCATGCGTTTGCGACGGACGCATCAGGGGCGGAACACTGGCCACCCTCTTCGTAGTGGAATCCACCACCACCTGGCAATTCGATTCATTTAGATTTACTTCGGGTGAGCATTCATTCATTCATTCATTCATTCATTCACTCATTCATTCATTCATTTGCGCATGGTCCAAAAAAAGGTCTGAGGAATCCTGTTTCTCATCCTGACTAGACGCGCACTCAAAAGCCAACTCGAGGGTGAAGCTCGTCGATGTCTCTATCGCTTTTCCATCTTCCATCACGCGTTTTGTAGAACGTGACCCTCTCGACTACCTTGTAGTCCCTTCCTGTATTTTCCTCAAATTCGTCAAGAGACACCTTAAACTTAACCTCCTCGCAGTTTGCGAGTTGCCATATGTCTACCCCGGCACCGGGCGCTCGTGCCCATTTTTGGTTGTTAATTCTACTAAACAACTCGCGGGCGTCTTCCCACTTTTTCTGGGCGATTCTCTTTCGTTGCTGCTCCCGCATGTCGTCCGTTTTCGCGCTGTGAGCATAAAAAATCTTGTTCGCAACTACAAAAACATTCAACATAAAAAAGTAGCGGTAGGGAATTCAAACAATTATTAGAATTTTTACGTAGTCCTGTATCTCTTCCGGGCTTCTCCCACGTACGGCGTACATTCTCCCACGTACGGCGTACAGGTCGTTTGCGCGCGCGGTGGTTTCTTTTCTCGTCTCGCCGTCGTCTCCACGGCCCTGGAACTGGAGACCTAGGACGCCGTACGGTTTCACCTCCAGTTTGTCAAAGATGCCAATCGCCCCCGTCCCCGACCACCTCGTCGCCCCCATCGGCTCCGGCTGCGCTTTCGCCGTCGGAGCCGCAGCCGGAGCCGATGAGGACGCCCACTGCCCTTCGCCCTTCATTGCTTACGCTTTCGCCCTCGCTTTCGCAGCAGCCTCTTCCTCCAGCAGGTAGAAGTTCCGAATCCGATGGAGTCTACTTTAGGGGCAGCGAGTGAGAGTGTGCGATGTCTGTACCTGTAGCCGTCAAAGTCAGACCAGCAAAACCTGCTAAATAAAGCCGGCAGCTACAAGGCCGTAGAAGTTACCGCAGTAGTGCCTGTGCCTGACGTCGTTAAGAACAGTAGAGGAGCGATCCCCGCCGTCTCTTGACGGTTCGTTTTTCGCAAACGAATACGATGTCCTTCCTTTATCGCTTTTTTCGCTTCTTCGCTCCACGATGGCTTTGTCCGAAGTGTGGCTGCTTTTCGTCCTCGGTTTGTCTCCACTTTGTCTTCTCTTGTTACCACCACCACCTAGTAGTACTCTGATAATTTTAATAGAAGCAGTGCCATCAATATCAAGATGGTCGCGCTCGTCCAGTCACCACAGGCCGGGT
>RXOD01005962.1:0-11822 GCA_005223375.1 Amoebophrya sp. AT5.2
CAGGGGGGCGGTCGCGGCTGCCGACGAGCGGACGCTGTTCTTCTCACACCAGTCGCCCTGGTTCAAGTCGAACGCACTGGAGAAGTTTCTTTTCGACCTTGACCTGCCGCACACGCCCGGACTGGTCCTGCAGGAGCACTTCAACAGCAACCTGCTGAACGAGGTGAAGAAGCGGCGGCCGGTGCAGCTGAACGAGCTGAAGGAGCGCATTGTCTCCCTCCTCGTCGAGTTCGAGAAGGTCGAGTACAACCTGGACGTGATCCTGTCTAAGTCCGTGTTCCATTCGGACAACGACGACCTGCAGCAGCTGGTTTCCACGGCGAAGACGAGTTTGTCGCGGTTCTTCTTCAAGTCCAGCGGCAAAGTGGCGGAGAAGGTCCCGGACCCGCTCGCAAACCCGGAGAAGGCGAAGAACGCGGAGAAGCCGAGGGACAAGTTCCTCTTCGGCTACTTGCTGGTGAAGTACTTCTGGGAGTTCTTCGTTCTCGTGCTGTCGCTCCTGGTTTACCGCTACCGCGAGTGGCTGGGGAAGCGCATCCACGTCCTGCAGGGGGTGCGCTACTTCGGGGCGGAGATACTCGCGAACGCGTTCGTGGAGACGGTGGAGGAGGCGGACTTTCTTCGAAATTTCAGCATGATCAATACGTTCCACGTGGCGGCGCAGCAGACTCTGGTGGAGTACCCGTGGCTGGCGGCGGTTTACGAGTTGTGCGCCTTCGTCCTGGAGTACTTCCACGAAGTGAGCATCGCGGTGCGGCTCAACCCCTACTTTATCGTGTTGAGCATGAACGTGCTGTTTGTCGGCGTTACGCTGGGACTCTACGTGAAGTACATCTGAACAGATTATTGCGCGCGATGAGGAAGCCGGTCGTGCAGAAACCGGAATGGGAGTAGATGAATACGTAGCTAGTGTCAAACTTTAAGTTCGACGAGGAGAACCGCTACCGCGACATGGGCAAAAAGCCGACCACTCGCGTAGTGTTTGTTAAGTGTCGCGCGGAGTGCGGCTTCTTGAAACCAAAAATCGTGCCTGGCGGCCGCTGCAGTTTCCGTGAGGCGTCTGCATATCTCGAAGACCATGGACAGGAGGAGCACTTCGTTCACCCAAATGGATCTTGGATCATTGAATTTCAGCCACTTGGCCAAGTAATGATCCTTCGACTAATTTCGCTGCTGCTTTGGTCCAAATATCGCTCGTATCCAACTTAAAACAAGAATTGACCACCGTCGTGAGAAGTAGAAACCTAATATTGATTTCCACGGCCATCGCTTACTTCATGTTATGCAGGATCCGTGGCTGCCAACTACTACTTTATCGGCTCATAGGTAAGACTCCCCGGGATATGCTTAGATTTCTACCTCGGCCACTACTGATTCGACACATTCGCGGACCATTGATAGTCTGAATTTCCCATGGAGCGTGGAGCCGCACCAATATGTACAATATGTTTTTCTGATTGAAGATAAAGATTTTGATAGACGGCATACCTCATCTACCCATTTTAGCCAAGCTACGCCAGCTGCACCACTAAAGGTCGACTTTCACTTTGTTAAGTACACGCGCACACTTGACGCATTGGTTACCAAGGCTACCGAAATGACTAGGGAAGGCGCAATCCTCGGCAGCGCGGCCTGGCGGCCCGGCCGCAGCGCGCGCCGCAATCGCAATGCTTTCCTGGCCACACTGGCCGCTGCCGCAGCGCCGCTTGCGCGATCGCAGCTGGTCGGTCCTGGCGGCGTCGTCCCCTACGGTGCGGGGGGTGGCGGCCGCCGCGTTAGCTATGGCGTGGTTCGCGACGCCTCTAATGGCTTTTTCGTCGGCGGCAGCAGCATCGACGAGCTCAACGGCGTTTACGAGCGCGTCCCCGGGCTGCCGCGAAAAAGCAACCACGTCGGGATTCACTACAAAGACGGGAGCCTGACGTACTTTAACGAGGCGAGCGGATGGCATATGGCTATGGTGGATGCCAGCCCGGACGATGGGACGGATCCTGGAGTGGACGAGACCGGGAAGCCGAAGAGAAAGGTATACTGCAGCGAGCCGTGATTGTGCGCGCCCAGGTTGGCTTGTATGCGTAAGTATGGTTGGCGTAGGTGATGAAGCAACGTCAACGTCGTGTAGCTGTAGCTGCACCTGTAGATGCCCATGGTTAATAGCGATCAAGCGTGAATTCGAAAACAAATCACACCAGACGGCGTCCGCCACCGAGTGGCTCTTCATCGATGAGGAGGGCAAGGACCGCCTCCGGCACGAAGGCGAGACCATCCTCCCGGGTAGTGGAACGAGCTGGACGCACGTTGCTGAGAAGAAAAAGAAGGACGGAATATTCGGCGAAGCGTATTTTTTTGCGTAATTTATTAAGTTTTCTCCGACAAAAATATCTCTACTGTGCTAGCGGCCCTCCTCTGTATGTAAGTAGCCTGGACCCGAGCTCCCCACCCAGTAATGTAATCCGCAGCAAAAAATAAACCGCAACAGCGCCGAGCTTCTCGAGGAGTATTTCCCGGTTGCTAATCCCGAAGACAATTTCGTCGACCTCGACGAGCTTCCTTGGCAGGTGATTGGCGTGATGGATCCCGACATGCTCCACCGGCTGAAGTACCACAAGCGGTACCACACACACACCGTCCGCCAGGCGCTTTCCGGCAACGACCTGCCCTCGCTTCCCTCCGGCGACATGAACAGCATGGCTTTCGTCTCGCTCGACTCTGAGATGCCCAAGGAGCTGCACGAGAAGTACTTCTCGCTCCAGGTGATCCTCTCCCCGCCCGAAGATTCCGGCACGACCACGGAGGACGTGGAGGACGGCGCCGAGTTGGGCCTCTCCGAGGATTCAAAGAAGGCAACGGCCGCGGACCAGAACACAGTGGAATACGTCCTGTCCCAGCTGGACGACAGCGTGAAGAGAATCCGCGGCGGCCTGCAGGAGGGCGCGTCGTTCTACCAGGAAGCCGTGGACGTGCTGCAGAACTTTCTCTCGGGCGTCCTCTACAAAAAAGTGAACAACGACGCGGACGTGCACAGCCCGCGCAACTGGCCGAGTATACTGGCGTGGGTGAAGGCCGGCTGCCTGCAACTGCAGTCCTTCTTTCTGCGCCGGGTGGGCGCACCAGTGGAACAAGTGGCGGCCGGCGCGCAGGAACAGCAGGAGCTCGCGGGAAGCAAGATGTCGGATGCACTGGCCATGTTCCCGAGATGGAATGTGGGACTTCTGGAAAACGCGATGATCTTCTTCGACAAGGGAGAGGCGGGGAAAGCGAGGGTAAGTAAGTTTTTGTAGGCAGAGTTTTGGTGGCTAGCCACAGGCTTCTCATCTCTTCTCTGTGCAATAGAAATTGATTGGACTGTGACAGTGGCACGAGAAGTGTTGTTCTCGAAGACCTCTTCAACATGAACTAACGTAATCTTTTCTTCACTGCTTCACAGCACTTCCTGGAGCAGATACTTCGCGCAAAACGCGACTTTCCGGAGCTGCCCGAGTGGCTTCTGGTCGCCCACACGCACGATAAGCGGAAGTGGGAGGCCGAAACTGAGTTTCCCGCATCAAAATTTGGCGGCCTGCTGGAAAACGCCCAAGCGGACCCGTCGAAAGACTCTCCGCAGAGGAAGCGCCACGGCGCAAAAATCGAGAGTCCAGGCCAGTTTATGCGGGAGAGGAGCAACTTCTACCGACTGCTCGGGGTGCCGGTCGACTTCGTCGCGGGAGTGGAGGACGATCTTCTGAAGAAGCAGTACCGCCAGCTTTCGAAGCACACGCACCCGGATAAGCACGGGAGCGAGTACAAGGAGCTGTTTCAGAAAATTGCGAAGGCCTACGAGACTTTGTCGAACCCGACCAGGAGGCCGGCTTACGACGAGGGCAGCGACTTAGATTCGCTTCAGTCGCAACACCAAGTGGAAGACGAAGACGGACACAAACAGGCAACGATGAAGGAAGAAATCTCAAAGAACTACTTCCCGGAGAGGTACAGGACTAATGGTTTGGTATTGGTTCTGGTTCTTGTGTAATCGTGATTCACCTTCTTGGGTGCTTACCTTTACGAAACGACAAACAGGAACGGCTTCCATCCGTTTGGCGATGTATTCGAGCGCAAGAAGAGGGAAGGGTATGGAGAAACCTATACCGGCTACAAGAAGGTTAAGAAGCCACTCGAGCACGCTGACAAAATACCGCTTCGGTATTCGTTCCCGATGCCAGCAGCGCATGAGGGCGAGCAGCAGGTCGCAGCCGGATCAGATGCGGGCCGTATGCGCGAGGACCTTTAAAAGCTGCCTCGCGCTCAACAGGGGTCGACCCCAAAAATCAGCGGCGGGTCGCACTGAATTGTAGAATCTTTTATCACGTCAACTTTCTCTACTGCTGTGCTTCGATCGATGCGTAAATGAAACTTTACTTGGCACCGGCGTCGATCAGCGGACGCGAAAGCTAAGGAAGCGCCTCTGGGAGGCATAGAAACGGCATACTAATGTAAGTACCTATGACCATCTTCACTATGTTTTTGTACCTACGCATGATGACGCAAACGCATTCGCATGTTGGCATGGACCGCTTGATGACCTTGAATATAACATGACACGTCAAGAAACGGGCCAGATGATAAATCAGAAGTAGTTTGGCCTCCACCAGCCTAAGTTCCACTTGATGGCGTTCTGAGTGGTTCGCATAAAAATGGAATTGCCCACTCTTAGGACGGCTGGCTTTATCTTCTCACGGTCACGAGCTGAAGATTGGGATGGCTTCCTCAGTTTCGGGATTGCTCATTAAAATTTTCTGCGTATGGTGCATGTTGGGGAAGAGCACTTGATAAAGTTGCAGAATGTTGCAGGCCAATGGTGCCGCACATCACTGTAACTACTATGCGATAGATGCTAATCTCGAAGAGAGTGACACTTCCGGACAGGAAGGGAAAAACATTGCTCTTTCTTCATCGGAGGTGGTCGTCAACATGTCTCCGCGGAAATCTTTTTTCACTAATGCGTAGGAACGCCACCGACTACGCACTCAACATGTTGGTTTCCATTTTATGACGTCAAAAGTTCTGTTCCGCCGGACTTCACGGAAAGTGAGGAAGTCGCCGGACTTCACGGAAAGTGAGGAAGCCTCTGAGCCTCGCTGCTTGATGGGAGCACAACATCAACGAGCAGGGAGCCAGAGGACAGTTCTTATCTTCGACTCGAGGCTCAACTACATTGCGTATAAAAAAATATAAAATTGTCGTGAACTCCATCAATGCACTCTGAATAAATGTCAGCGTCGGTGGACAGGCTATCGGAGGTTCAAGGACAATGGATCCCTTTCTAGGATTCCTTTCGAGGATCCTTTTCGTTTTCTAGGATCCTTTTGCTTTAGCTTTTCTGGGATCCCATTCTATTTCTACTTTCCTCTAGCCCTCTGCGTTTTCCAAGATCAATTTTCAGGAGCTGAACTTCTACTTCACTCATCATTTCTCTGTACCACTTTTCCTCCCCGACCCCCCACAGGAGACTTCTCAACTCGGCTTCGCCACGTGCAAGCAGTTTATGTTAACTGCGTGCCGCCGAGATTTCTGCACACTCAAAAAATTCACTCAGTGAACAAACACGAGTGAAATAGACGTACTCAAGGTAAGGGTATAGGTACATCAATCGGATCTTTAGTAGTTACCACCTGACGCGCACCTGCACCTGCGAATTTTGTCCCCCAGTTGGGTGCTTTATTCATTCATGACGCCTTTCATCTTTGTTCGCGGGCAGGGACGCCTTGGGTTCTTGGTTCTCCTCTTGCTCGGGGCACTGGTCGCGCCACTCCGCGCCGGGCATGTAGGTGCGGGTCGTGGACCCGCTTCGGCTCTGCCGGATCCTCGGGAGCAGCTGACGGACGCTGCGACGCCGTACGAGCGAAAGGAGCGCGTGATTCTCTCCCTGCCCGTGCAGCAGCTACGGGAGGAGTGCAGGAAAGTGGGGCTGCGCGTCGGGGGGAACAAGGGGGTGCTGCAGTCGCGGTTGAAAGAGTTCTACCGCTCACGCTCTGTGGACTCAGGGGGCGCGCGTGCACTCGCGGTGCGGCGGTTACTGAGGAAAAGTAAGGCGGATCTGCAGCGGCAGTGCGAGATCGGGGGCGTCCGCACGGAGCAAGGGTGGACCAAGAAGGACATGGCGGAGCGGCTGGTGCGACTGGCAGCGCAGGTAGAAGAGGCACCGAGCAGTTCCGCTGCCGCGGCGCGATTCAGAGTTGGCAAGAAATCCCCACGCGACGCGCTGTACCGGCGGCGAGAGCGTCCCGGCCCCGCAGGTACGCGTCCGACTGCGCCCAAACGCAACGAGACGGAGGAGGAGAAAAAGGAGGAGGAACAAAAAGAAGAAGTGACGCGGCACTGGCTGCGGCTGCGCAAAAAAGGACCCCGCAAAGCGCTGTATCGGCGTGATTGTCCCGTGTGTTTGGGCTCGCACGCAACCGATAAGTTCTGGAAAGTCTGCGTCAACGGAGCCTGCCGGGGACAAGTCTGCAACGAGTGCATGCCCAACCTCCGTGGTGCGGCTGCTCGCGGGGCTGCATTCAACGGGTGTCCGGTCTGCAGATCCCCTCTGAGTGATGAGGTGGCCGATCCGTCCACGCTACTGCCTCGAATGCGAGAACTGGTAACCCAACTGTTGTGGGAGCTACCGGCACCACAGCACTACCGGCACGTGAGTGCGCAGGATGAGATCGCGTTCCTGATGGAGGTCTCCCGGCGCATGCGGTGGAGTTCCCGTCGCAATTGGATCAACGCGTACGATCCGACTTCGCGACGCTTCTACAGCGAGAGGCACGCGAGAGAGCACGCTGAAGACGGATTAGACGCGCTTTACAAGTGGGAACGCCACATCTTCAGATGAGGCAGACTCCGCTGATAAGCGATGATCGAAGTTTTATTTTTATGGAAGCAATAGTTATAGTACCGGCACTGCCGCTGATCCAGCACGCGGGGTCGGGCTGTGGTACTTATTCACATGCAGTACGAAGACTATCACTCTGACATGCAGCCTAGATGGTGCTGCAGTTTATTTTCGACTGGACGATTTATTTGTTTATCTGCACGTGCACCGACACATAAGTAGCAGTAGGCTGTTTTCTGAACCGTGGTCCTGGTCGTGGACGGAACATTTTCCCGCTACCGTGGGCAGAAGGACAATCTTGCGGTCAGTCATTTTTTGGACAATTTGAATTCACGATTTCAACCTTGCTACGTTCTTTTTGGATTTAAGTCATAACCATAGGTACCGATGAAAAATTTTATATATATGCTACTGCTACCGCGATGAAGATAAAGAAGAAGAGGGGGCGCATCATCTGGTAATTTTTCCCACGAGCAGCACGAAGTGCAGAATTCCTGCAGTGCAGCTCTGCGCCGATACGTCAACCTCTTGATGAAACAACACATAGGACACGAAAAAATTCAGAAAGTAGAACCACATCACTCAGTACTTTATTTTTTGACTTGAAATGCTGGCAGCGAATCAGGCTTGCTTCACCGACGCCGCTGCTGAGCCTGCTTGCAGCTCCGGCGCGCTTTGTTCCCGATCCGTGGCGAGAGTGCGCGTGAATGAAGCGCCTACGCTGTGCTGAGGGCCGAGCGAAAAGGGGTAGGGCTTCGCAAAAAGCGAGCGTCAACAGATACCAACGTACTTAGTTTTCAACATTCGGAAGATTGATTTGCTTTCGAAGTGTCATAGGCAGGCAGTGTATAGTTTCTCGTACTAGTTCATCGAGAGCAGCCGGATCGTAAGTGATACAACGATGGACCAGAGTACCGAAGTTTGCGGCTTTTTTTTTTCGATGCCAACGTAGGCAAGTACTAACTGCTTCTTGTTGGAGGCTGCCAACGGTTCTTCCAGTGCCCCATCGAAGGACGACGCTCCCCTTGCCGACTTGTCCCAGGCTACGCACCATTGGCACGCAAGATGGCGGTTCCGTCTATCGCTTTTCCGATGGTGTTCTTTCACATGAATCGCAACAAGGTCTGGTCTCGGGACAAACGGCTGACGCGCGAGGAGCTTGGCCAGTTCCCCGAGATATGGACAACGTGGGAGAGGCGGTGCTACCGCCAGTATCTGGACGAGACCGAGATCCTCTCGAATCGCGTAACGGGGGGAGGCGATGACGTGGAGCACGTGTATCACACCTTGTCCGCGGACGTGAAGCGCTGCCGCAGGTCACTCGCGGGATGCGCCACCATTGAGCACGCCCACGAGTGCCACTACCGGATTAAGGAGCTGACTGACGTCTGCATGTTCTCTGGCGTGGAACACCCCCGGTATTTCGACGACTCGAAGTTTCACGACATCGCGGCCGCAGCGTTCAAGCGCCTGGAAGAAGGGAGGGGGCGCCACGAGCAGCTCGGAGTAAGAGGGAAGTGAATAAGAATATAACATAAAGTCAAGTGCTGGTGGTCCTCCTCCCCAAAAAAAAAGTCTCCGGTGCACGATCTGTGCACCAACAAAAGGCGCGTGGAAACAAACGCTGGCCTGAACAACTCCCGTCTAATTCTAGCAGAGCATCTTGGAGTTGGAACAAGGGTGACATTCATTGGGAAAATGTGAACCGGGGACGACAAAGACCAAAAAATCCAGTTGTGAAACTGAAAACTGTTTTTCAAATTGGGACAGAGTTTCTACAGAGCGAAAAATTCTCTAGGGGTTGGGAGAGCAAGTGTGAGAACGAGAGGAGCGTACGAGTCTAAAAACGAAGCGGATCCGAAATCGTTGGCACTCTATTGCAAACTCAGTGGATGTTCTTACGTGCTGTATGTGAGGGCTAAAAATTGATGCGCGATGAATAACTTGATTGTCTGCTCCTGAGCAGACGGATAGGTAGCGTCGTGATGATTGTCAGGAACGCATTGCCCGCTGTGCGGAGCGGCCCGTCTACAACTGCCGCGTCCTCGACTGACCCGAATTGGAGATCTGACGAAATGAAGTCGCTCGAAAGAACAGGAGCCGGGCGAGACGATAGCGACAGCAGGTATTCCGGCGCCTGCCCCCGGCAGCGGTCAATGCCTTTTATGCGCGGGGGAGGACTCCGGCGCCCGCCGAAGCGTACCCCGAGACGAGGCACGCTGTTCGTCACACCGAGCGCAGAGAGAACAAGAGGCTCTTCAGACTTTGCTCGGACCAATTGCCACAAGGACGCGATCCGCCAAAGATCGGGCTTCAGAACAAAACTGTTGCTAGCGCTCGGCGTGCTTTTGTGGGGGCCCAATGACTTTCCACACCAGAACCCGCATCTTCCTGGAGACGACAATGCTCTTCGAGAGCGCGCCACCTCTGGAGCCCGATACCGGGCCTCGACAACGCTACTTTTTGCCGCCGCGAAGAAGCGCGAGCGCACCCGCGCAGCTAACAACGGCTCCGACAAGAAGGTGACCGTGAAGGAGACTATTTTCGACTCGCCAGTCGACCGGATGGAATGGGCGGGCGAGAACAACGAGGTGGTGCTGGTTTTGACGAAGCGTGGTCGCCTGCACCGCTCCGGCGACGGTGGTGTGCGGTGGGACGATATTACCGCCCAGCTCGGGGACGCCAACGACAACTCGTTCGATTCCTTCGTGGTGTCACCGGCCGATAAACGGTACCTGCTCGCGGTGGGGACGTCGAAATCGCACTTCGTGTCCAGCGACGCCGGGCGGAACTGGCGGAAGCTGAAGCAAAAGGCGACGATACACACGTTTCTGTTTCATGCGACGCGCGGGAGCTGGGCGCTGCTGTCGTCGTGGACGGACAGTTGCCGAACGGGGAAGAGAGAAGAAAGCGGCGGCGAGCCGTGCGTGCACAACTTGTTCGTCACGAAGGACCTCGGTAGAATGTCTGCTTCTCTGCTTGTTCTGGCACTCGGTCCGACCGGAACTGTCTAGCTAGTTACAGTTGATGCCCGTTTACGTTTACCCTTACCTTCGCCTTTTTAAAATCTGTTTGCTCGGCAGGTATCACCTTCACCCTTGTCACCTCCTACGTGGTGCAGTTTGCTTGGGGCGAGGAGTCGTCGGAGCCCGACCGCATCTACTTCTCGCACTTCAACCAGAAGACGGGAAACCAGCCGAAACTGTTGGCGTGGTCGTCCGGTGTCGACTTTTGCATGTCTGACAACTTGGGAGCAACGCAGAACACGCTCGTGGCTGCCGGGAACAAGTTCGGCGTGTTCACGGGCTACATTTTCGTGGCGAAGTTGGAAAACGCAGCCACGCAGAGCGTGTCACTGATGGTGTCCACGGACCACGGAAAAACGTTCGGGAGGGCGAAGATTGGGGAGCAACGTAAAATAATTTTTGTGTCTACTCACATAGCATAAGCGTGCGGTTTCAACAGCAGGAGTGAGTGCCCTGATCATACTGCAGTCGACGCATATTTCTGACGATCTCACGCTTACCTGTGCCTGGCTGTTGCCTGTGCGTGGTGAACCTGGAGGTTTCATCCCCAATGCCACGACATTCCACAGTGGAGGAAAAGTCGTACACGATCCTCGACACGAGCGAAGGAGCCGTCGTACTGCACGTGCACCACGGGCACGTTGCCGACGTCGATATTGGGCATGTGTACGTCTCCGACTCAAACGGGCTGCGATACACAAAATCGCTCGCCGCGAACGTCCGGTCCCCGGACGGGACATGCGATTTTGACAAGGTTGGCGGTGTCGACGGGATCTACATGGCGAACCAGGTCGATACGGCCGCCGAAGCCGACGTGCAGACGGACGAAGAGGACAGCGAGGAGACCGGATCAGCGACAAATTCGGGGTCGAAATCTGGGGAAAGCGGCGGAAAGCAAGGGAAGTCGGAGTCGAGAGTGCGAACAGTGATATCCTTCGACAAAGGAGGAAAGTGGCAAGTGATCGCGCCGCCAGAGTTTGATAGTCTAGGTACTCACTTATAAAAGTAAAGCTAAAGTTTGTACTGCTCGCGCGCGTGCGGTTGTGAATGCAATCGCTTTTGTGCGGCCGTCGGTTTGTGGTTCGACTCTGAAATAGCTGCAGGAAACAGCGAGATGCCATCCGAAAATCACAATCCGCAGGGCAGCGCATTTCGTGCGATTCCAGCAAATGCTCTCTCCATCTGCACGGCACCACTACCGCCATGACCGCCGGCAACTTCGCCCCCTTCTACTCCATGCCCAACGCGGCGGGCATCATCCTGGGCACCGGCAACGTGGGTCAGTACCTGAGGTATGAAGACGCGAACACGTACATGTCCATCGATGGGGGTTTGACCTGGATCGAGGCCCACAAGAAGCCGTACATCTACGAGATAGGGGACCACGGCGGCCTTCTCGTGATGGCTCCGTCCACAAAGAAGACAAAGGAGGTGATTTTCTCCTGGAACGAAGGCACGAACTGGTTCGAGTTCGAGATGGCCAAGTCGAGAATCGAAGTAGATAACATCGTGACGGCGCCAAACAGTGTGTCCACGCAATTCATCGTGCACGGAGCGCGCGGGAGCAGCGGAGTCATCTACCACATGGACTTCGCGGCGCTAGGTAGAAAGTCCTGCTCTTTAGTCACGGACTTTGACACATCACAATTCACACACTCAACGACCCCAACGGCGCAACTACAGGTATGCCCACGTGCGCCAATCCTCTTGGTGCCGGCTCTGTCGCTTCTGACTACTACCGGTGGACGCCGGCTGACGGGCGGAATCGCAAGTGTTACAGCTCAAAAAAATGCATTGTTAGACGCATCTTTTAAAAACGATCGCTCCCTTTTTTGGCCTTTTTTTGGCGTTTTTGGCCTTGGTTGTTGCGCTGCCGCTAAGAGAGCGAGTCCGTTCGAAGTGCCTACCCGAGGTGATCAATTGCAGCCGCGCAGACTTGT